>CM067353.1:88967394-89084894 GCA_034190875.2 Urechis unicinctus
ATATATATATATATATATATATATGGATGCATATATATATATATTTATTATACACGTTGGTATATATATATATATCTATGTATATATATTTGTATATATATATATATATATATATATATATATATATATATATATATATATATATATATATATATATATATATATATATATATATATATATATATATTATTATATATATTATAACGGTTTGCCGCTCTGTCCCTGAAATAAATCTAATTTTATTGTTAAAATTTTGGTTTACAAATTGCTTTGACAATTGAAAGTGTGAGTGTTTTGTTCTCCAAAAGCTTTTAAATGAATATTTCATGAATAATTTAAAAGTTTCAAATTTTACAACGAGCTCAGGTCGTAACATCTAACTGTTTGTTAAAGTTACTTTTTAATTAACATATAAACCTTTACACAAATATTGGAAATTGCGATTCGTCTTCAATATCAATAGCTCATATATACTGTTTCAGGCTTAAGGGGTCCAGTTGTATATTGTTCGTTATTAATTTTTTGTGAATTTGTTTCACATTCCGCAACTGCTTCTCAAACAAGTTGTATCGTGTTAGAAGATAAATTTCAAAATGTAAGTTCAATGGGACGCTCAAAAATGTCGGTCTCCCTAAAAAACACATGACTTCTACCAGCAATAGGGTGACTAAGGTGAAATAATCAGGATAAGGGGAATCGCCCATATGACCTTTTTTATGAAGTGAGTAAAAACAAACAAACTGTCACTAATGGCATCGAAAAAGGCTCCAACATAATAAATCTATCAACACAAATCTGTCAAAACTTATAATAAGTCGGCAACTTCTAACTGGCAACAAGCTGAAAACCAAATAATCATAGAAATAGTAGACAGGTGTTACAGAGAAGTAAAACAAATCCCAACTTTACCCCAATGGAAACATACACCTCTTCCCCCACTGTATGAAGGACAACACTACCATCACGTCTGAAATCAAGTATTATTCGTAGAAGATGCGACAGTATCTATTTCATCTCCATGTCGATACCTGAGTACGGTCTACCAACAGAAACCGCATACCCCAGCGTGGGCATCGACCCAGATCACTGGCAATATATACAGGGTTGCAGTTGACATTCAAGGGGCGCAAACCTCTAATGTGGCTGTGCAATTTAAAGAGGTTAAAAGATAACCGAACGAAACACAAGCTCCCGATTACCCATCGTATGCTTTAGGAAATCCTCAAATTACTTAGCTGGGACATACTCCTTGACTGAGTGATATGGGATATTTATACCAGGGCCTTTTTCATGCTACTTAGAAAATTGAACTGGTCGTCTGCAGACTCATTCGACCCAATGAGGCAACTCTGTCGCGATCATGTTCTTTTTGGATGTCTTTTCGAAGAGCTTGATGCATCAAGAATAATTAAATTCCAAATAATATCGCCAATGCTACCTCTCCCTCTCTTCCACAACGACCTTCAGTGTCCGGTCATAACCATAGTGATAGTGATTTGTGTATCCCCTGAAACACCCCGGGACGCTCGCCTTATCGCTTACCAAGTGGCTACCGTTCCTCTTTCAGCATACAGTCAACAAATACCCACGCAAAAGAATTCGATTCAGACGGGGAGGAGGTACATGGGATGTGTGCGCCACGCCCTTTGCTAGGTATACCCAAGCATAGAGAGTGCCCCCTGGTTTCTTAGTGTTACGCCATGTCAATTTCACGGTCGTGTGTCCACAATTGTATTCCAGACCAACCACACGTTATATCATGGTAGCGCTGTTTATACTCGACATATATAGTTAAAGACGAGTTTGGTACGTGCGCCTCACATTTCGCGCAATAGCGGCGCCCCGGGCCTTTGCCTGAGCGCCCGGTGCTTATTAAAGGTACAATACGGTTAATGATTTTATTTTTCAGAGGTGAAGGGACATTAAGATTGCGGCTGTCAATATAGCAGAACCACTTGTTTATTTTCAATTTCATAACCGGCCGGTTTTACAAATATTTAAGAACAAATGCGTTTTAAAACGAATAGAGGAATTGGAAATTTAAAATGGAGTTTTAAAAAGCCCCTTGAGGCTTGCTCGCCTACGTGAGACTTCTTTAACGCACGCAGGACAACAGTAAAAACAATTCGGTGCGACCAGTTTAAAGCTTTGACAACGCAGAAAGTAGTATATATAGTGGGGGTACTGGCGCAGTACCCCCACTATATATACTACTGACCCTTTGGCAGCTTATACAAGATTTTTTTCTCACCCAAGGGCGCCTCGGACCCGACCACCAAACGGGGCCTAGGGGCTAGTTTGTTGCTAAACTAGCATGACCATTGGCCAGTGTGTCTACGCCGTTCTCAGCTATCCACTGCTTTGAGTCAAAGGGGGAAAGAGACACCTTGTTGACGTTATAAGAGTGTAGATACAAGGAAAGGCAGGTCGTGGTATGCATACTTGGAACGGTATATACACCTATTTTCCCACTGCCTATATGGGGGAGTGTGGTTGGAGTGTGGTAGAGTATAGTACTCCCTAGTATTGCCAAGGTATTGCCTAGTATTGCTGTAGTATTGCTGTAGACTTGTTGTACATTGCTGTACACTTGCTGTGCATTGCTGTACACTTGCTGTAGCAATACTTCAAGTATGCATACCACGACCTGCCTTTCCTTGTATGCCTGTGTGTGTGTGTACAAGGTGGCTCTCTTTCTATATCGAATTCTGTATGTGCGCCTGGAAATGGGGATTCCCTGTGGCGGTGGTAAATGCATGTGTGGTGCGAAAGGCGATGCCCTGGTTGGTGGGAAATTGCTCTGGAGGGTTTGTTGGCCTTGGTCAGGAGATTGGTCTGCAGGGTTCGCTAGGCTGAATGGCGAAAACAAGTAGCCGAAAAAACGGTAGCCCTGACAAAAATCTACACTCTTATAAGCTGCCAAGGGGTCAGTAGTATATATAGTGCGGGCACTGCGCCATTAACCCCACTATATATACTACTCGGAAAAATACCAGTTGAACGCAATACACGTCAAGCCTAGTCCGTATTCATCATGAGCTATAGGCCATTAAGGGTCGCAGGTTTCGTCCACCTCCTATTCAAGTCATTTAAATGACGAGGTTCTGTCTGTCACGGACTTGTAACGACGGGAAAAATATGTTTTCACCATATGTTCAAACTTTACTTTTAAACAATTTGCTTTCTGCTACCATGCCCTCCTTGACCCGTGTTTCTGCCCTCTAGAAATCTCGCACCTCTGTCTTACCGACTGTCGCCCTCTTTACTCTGTTTACCTACCCCGTGACATTCTCTCATCTGTCTACCTGCCCTGTCACCAACTTTAGTCTGTCTACCTAACCTGTCACCGTCTTCATCCTGTCTATCTACCATGTCAGAATCTTCACTCAGTCTACCTAGCCGGTCAAAAGATTCCCTCTGTCAAAATACCCTGTCACCCTCTTCCCTTTGTTTATCTACCCTGCCACCCTCCTCCATCTGTCTACAAACACTGTCGCCCTCTTACCTACCCTGTCACCCTCTTTGCTCAGTCCTCCCTGTCACAATCTTCACTCTGTCTACCTACCCTGCCACCCTCTTCCCTCTTCCCTTTTTCTACCTACCCTGTCGCTCTCTGCTCTCTGTCTACCTACTCTGTCACCCTCTCCCCTATGTTTACGTAGCCTGTCACCCTCTTATGTCTATCTACCTACCCTGTCAACCTCTTCACTATGTATACTACCCTGTCACGCTCTTCACTCTGTCTACCTACGTTGTCGCTCTATTTCCTCTGTCTACATACCCTGCCACCCTATTCCCGCTGTCCACCTACCCTTTTATCCTCTCCAATCTGTCTACCTACATTGTCACCCTGTTCCTTCAGTCTACCTACCCTGTCACCCTCGCCATTCTGTCTAACTACCCTGTCACCCCCTCTTCTCTGTCCACCTATCCCGTGACACTCTCTCCTCTGTCTACCTACCCTGTCGCCCTCTTCACTCTGTCTACCTAACCTGTCACCATCTTCACTCTATCTACCTACCTTGTCAACCGCTCCCTCTATCTATCCACCCTGTCACGTTCGTCACTCCGTCTACCTAATCTGTTGCCCTCTACCCTCTGTGTACCTACCCAGTCACCCTCTTCACTCTGTCTTAATACCCTGTCACCCTCATAACTCTATCTACCTATCATGTAAACTCTTTCCTGCTGTCTACCTACCCGTTCGACCTCTTAACGCTATCAACCTACCCTATAAACTATTTCATGCTGTCTACCTACCCTGTCATCTTCTTCACTCTGTCTACCGACCCTGTCACCCTCATAACTCTATCTACGTACCCTGTAAACTCTTTTCTGCAGTCTACCGACCCTGTCACCTTCTTCACTCTGTCTACCTACCATGTAAACTCTTTGCTGCTGTCTACCTACCCGTGCGCCCTCTTAACTCAATCTACCTACCCTATAAACTATTTACTACTGTCTACCTACCCTGTCACCCTCTTCTCTCTTGCTACCTTCCCTGTCACCCTCTTCCTTCCGCCAAATAAACCTATTATCCTCTTCCATCTTTCTACTTACCCTGTTGCCCTCTTTCCTCTGTCTACCTACCCTGTCACCCTTTTCTCATTGTCTACCTGCACTGTTTCCTTCTTCCCTCTATCTACCTACATTGTCATCCACTTCTCATTGACTACCTACCCTGTCAACCTCTTCCCTCGGTCTGCCAACCCTGTCACTCTCTTCCCCGTTTGTTTCTACCCTTTTTCCCTCTTTCAACTGCCTACCTACCCTGTTAACCTCTTCATTCAATCTACCTTCACTGTAACCCAGTTCCCTGTGTCTACCTACCCGGTCGTCCTCTTCCCTGTCTACCTACCTGGTCGCCCTCTTCCCTCTGTCTACCTACCCTGTCACCCACTTCCCTCTGTCTACCTACCCTGTCACCTTCTTCCCTCTATCTACCTATACTGTCAACCACTTCCCTCTGTCTGCCCACCCTGTCACTCTCTTCCCCATTTGTTTCTACCCGGTCGCCCTCTTCCCTCTGTCTACCTACCCGGTCGCCCTCTTCCCTCTGTCTACCTACCCTGTCGCCCTCTTCCCTCTGTCTACCTACCCTGTCGCACTCTTCCCTCTGTCTGTCTACCCTGTCGCCACCTTCCCTGTGTCTACCTGCCCTGTCGCCCTTTTCAGACAGTCTAACTACCCTGTCACCCACGCAACTCTGTCTACCTTATCTGTCACCCACTTCAATCTATCTACATACTTGCAACGCTCTACCCTCTGTCTACTAATCTGTTGCTATCTTTCCTCTGTCTTCCTACGCTTTCACCCTCGCCAATCAGTCTTACTACCCTGAGGCCCTATTTTCTGTCTATCTACCCTGTGACACTCTCTCCTCTGTCTACCTACCCTGCCACCCTCCTCAGTCTGTCTACCTAACCTGATACCCTGTTAATACTGTCAATCTACCATGTCAGCCTCTTCATTCAATCTACCTACCCTGTAAACCGCTTCCCTATGTCTACATACCCTGTCGCCCTATTCCCTTTGTCTACCTACCCTGTCACCCTCCTCCATCTGTCTACAAACCCTGTCGCCCTCTTACCTCTGTCTACCTACCCTGTCACCCTGTTCCCTCTGTCTACCTAATATGTCACCCTAGCCATTCTGTCGACCTACCCTGTCGCCCTCTTTTCTCAGTCTACCTATTCGGTGACTCTCTCTCTCTCCTCTGTCTACCTTCGCTGTAACCCTCTTCACTGTCTACCTACCATATCACCCTCATAACTCTATCTACTTACCATGTAAACTCTTTCCTGCTGTCTACCTACCCGTGCGCTCTCCTAACTCTTTCTACCTACCCTGTAAACTATTTCCTGCTGTCTACCTACCGTGGCACCCTCTTAAATCTGTCTTCCTACCCTGTCACGCTCTTCGCTCGGTCTATCTACCTTTTAAACAACCCTGTCGCTCTCTTCCCTTGTCACCCTTTTCTCTTTGTCTACCTACCCTGTCACCCTCTTCCTTCTGCCAACGAACCCTGTCAACCTCTTTGCTGCTGTCTACCTACCCTGTTGCCCTCTTTCCTCTGTCTACCTGCACTGTCACCCTCTTCTCTTTGTCTACCTACTGGCAGAGTGGCATTCAGCTCCGTCAAGCAGAACCTCGATGTAATTAGAATAATGCACTTAGAATGAGGATTCCCTAACCCCATTGATGATAATTGGTCACTGTCCTCTGAATAGCCAAAGACAAAGGCACCTCTGTTAAGCGTAAACGCTCGATTCCCCCTGACATCCTCCTCGCCGTTATATCATAGCTTGACCTAACATCCCCGCATAATAAATGCTTCTGGGCTGCTTGTTTGGTTCTATTCTTCACAATGCTCAGAAAGTCCAACGTATCTCCCCCCCCTTTTTACGGCTGCTTTCAAGCCTTTCTAAAACTATTCAGCACTATCAGCGGGTGTTACAGCGACGCCTTTTGCTGCACGGGTAACGCCTCACTTCAGGGCCCCGCTCTCATGACAAGGACCGGTGATAGGGGACGTCCAACCTTTTTATCTCCGAGCTCCGGGAAATATTGGGCACCATCATCTCAGGTCATATTATCCGGCTTGGCGGCGCCTCTTGGGCGCTGAACAAGGGTCTTCCAGGGGAGGCTATCAAAATTCTAGGCGACTGGAAGAGTTGATTCTACCACTCCCATCTCACTCTCCCTCTAACAGCTAAAACCTCCATTATCAATCAATTTTCCATTGTCCTACCCTATTGAATACCATTTGCTCCTTGGGTAATATTTTATAGATTATTCTTATTACATAATATTAATGATCATTTTGTACTTTAGTTAACGAACTACGATCTTTATGTGATATTGTATAATAACGTTATAAATTAATAAATATCCCTTGCAGCCCACTTACATTTGACTTGTTCGTACATTAACTCCCAAAATATATCTGAAGATAATACGAACATGCAACAACAGGCATATAGATGAGACCAGATCAAAAATCTTGGCCGCGTATCTGGCGCGTTGTCTGAACTAAATCGCCATTTATCACCTGTAAACCATAAACATCTAATACGTTATGCAATAAACATTATATTCATTCGTACCCTTTGGTACATGCATGTTAATTGATAAGAACTGAAGAGGAAGGCGACGCCAAATTTGGCGGCCGATCGCGTGAATAGCGACCACTTGGTGAAAATCGGTTATGTCTGAAAAGGTGGGTTTTATTCGAAAGTTACCTTCATTATCCTGAAAATGTCCAAACTGAAGCAGTCAACTTTCCCTTCGAAGTTAAACTATAGTTCGTACAACCCCAAAGCTACTGATTCACACTCCACAGGCTAGGAGAGAGGAGGTGAAAAGCTTGACCAATCCGGGTGTGTCCTATATATAGACATTCGCGATGGGACTATAAACTAAGTCAACGTTTACTGCAGCATGCACGTTTCACGGATTATCGCCCAACGAACTCATTATGTAAAATGTAAATGAAACCATTGTATTCATGCTGTGGGCGACTATTATTTCGATGGCCAATTAACCATCAAACTCTCTGGGACAGTCTGTCGTTTAAGATATAACAATTTGCTTTGTGCGATTTCCAATAGACCAAAAGCAACCTAGAAAAGTATTCATGTAGAACCTCAATTATTTGTAAGTATTAGCCTCCAGTATTCAATATGTGATTTTGAGCGGTAATTAGATTACGCTTATACATGTACATCAACAATTGAGAGTTTGTAATTTTATGACAAGAAATTATCGATCTCCTATATTTTTCATAGCCTGATGAAGTAACAAGGTACGGAGTGAATTTATAAATTAACAGAAAACCCTAGTCTGCGTCCCAGACTCCTGGGGCCGTATTCACCAACCGACTTAAGTCTAAGTTTTGTCTAAAAACGCTGAGCCGTGACTTGGCGGTATTCACCAACAAACTTAAGTTTAAGTTTTGACTCAAAACGTGCTCAAAGCTGAGAGAGAGAGAGATCAATTTATTAACCAATTGAACATATAAACAATGAACAATTGATAAGGAGACTCCAACTAAGGCTGATGAGCCGCTGCTGCTGGAGCCACCCAAACATAATGACAATAAAAATAATAATATAAAAGAGGAAAACACACAAAAGGTAGACTATGTACAAAAGAGAAGCATAGTACACAATAATAATAATAATAATAAGTACATGAGGTCACAGCATCATGTTACCTGAGTAAGAAGGTACAGAAAACATTTACATAGACAGAGGGTTTTGGCAAAGTCCGGAATTTGGTGACATGAGTAACACATTTTGAATCTATACAATAACAAATGACTTTCCTGCTTGACTAGTTAATGTGGGCAAGTACATGTATAACAATTTGGAGTGGTGCACATATACCTGTATCTATTGATAAACCAATTTTGTAGTTGCAGTATCCTGTGTAAGAATGAGAGAATATTTTTGTTACTATGATATTCGGGGCATTGTTAATGAATTTTGGAATGCTGAAACGAATGGATGAGACTGCAAAAGAGTGTTTTACTCTTGGGATGAAAAGATTATTTTGATTTCTAGTATTGTGATTATGAATGTCAGATGTTTGATTTATTAAGTTTATGTTATTGTAATATGAAGGTAGGTTGTTGTGACAGTAATTATAATAGAATTTATATCTGGACAGTGAAAATAGATCTTCAATTTTCAAGATCTGTAGTTCTTTAAAAAGAGGATCAGTGTGAGCATTGTAGGAGCTGCAGGTAATGATCCGAATGATCTTTTTTTGAAGTTTTACAATTCTATTTCCATGTTGACCCCAAAGTAACAAGTTGTAGTTTAGATGTGGTAATATCAGTGAGTTGTAGAGCATTTTTTTAATATCTAGGGGGAGGAGGTGTTTTAGTTTATTGATAATGCCCATTGTTCGACTAAGTTTGCTATGGATTTTATCAGTATGACTTTTCCAGCTGAGGTGCTGATCGATGTTGAGGCCCAGGAAGTTGAAATCTTGCACTTGTTTGATTTCTGTGTTATTTATAAGGATCTGGATTCTTGAATGGAATTTTTTGGGTGGTTTATGAAAATCATGAATTTGGTCTTGCTTGTGTTAAGGGACAGCTTGTTGTGCATAAGCCAGTTGTTGACATTATTAAGTTCATTGTTTAATGTGTCTATATTGTATGTAGAATTTCTTGAGTTTAGGGTGGTTGTAAGGGTCGTATCATCCGCATATGTTATGACTTTGAATAAATTTTGATGCATTGCAGATGTCATTTACATATATCAAGAATAAAAGGGGCCCTAAGATTGATCCCTGAGGCACTCCAGTTGTAAGGGGGAGGAGGTCAGACTGAGTGCCTTCAAAATTTACATATTGTTTTCTGTCTTGTAGATAGTTTTTAATTACTATGCTACTGGTGTTTGTGAATCCATAATAAGTTAGTTTTGAAAGCAGTATGTCATGATCTATTGTGTCAAAGGCTTTGCTGAGGTCAAGAAATATGCTGATTGGTAGCAAATTATGGTCTAGGTCATTTAGTACAGATTCGATCAGTTCTACTGCTGCTAGTTCAGTGGAATGCCCTTTCCTGAAACCATACTGGTTATCATAGAATAAGTTATGGGTTTGGAAGTACTGATATATTTGTTGGAAAATAATTTTTTCAAATATTTTTGATATGGATGGAAGAAGTGATATTGGGCGATAGTTATCAAATAAAAATTTATCCCCTTTTTTGAAGATGGGAATGACTTTTGCTGTCTTTAAGGATCTGGGAAATATGCCTGTATTGAGGGTTTGGTTGATAATTATAGTAATTGGTTTGATGAGTGCTTGTTTGAGATGCTTCAAGAGATTTGTTGATATGTTATCATATCCACAACTGTTTTTTCCTTTCAGGTCATTTACAACTTTGGAAATTTCTGACTCGTTAACATTTTTGAAATTGAAAATGTTCCGTTGTTGCTCCGTTAAGTACAAAGTGAAATCCTCATTTGAAGGTGGGTTTATATTTTTTGCTAAATTTGGGCCCAAATTTGTGAAAAATGAGTTAAATTTGTTTGCAATTTCAGTTTTATTGTTTATTTGTGTTCCATTATGTATGAAGTAATCAGGAAGTTTCTCCTTTTTTCCAGATTTATTTAAAATTTCATTTATGTTTTGCCATGTTTTTTTCATGTCTGAGATTGAGTCTTTGAAGCATTTGCCATAATGTCTGGTTTTAGCTTCTTTTATTGTTTTTTTCAATATGTGATTGTAACTGGCTAGATTTTGTTTTAAAGTATTGTAGCTGTCAGAATTTTGTGGTGTTTTAATTTTAGATTTATACAGTTTGTCTCGGTAGCGAATGGATTTGATTATACCCTTTGTGATCCACATGTTTTTCTTGTGCTTATGTTTGTTGAATCTAACATATTTCTGAGGGAAATGTTTTTCATAACATGACTGAAGAATGTTTTCTACAATATTGTAGTTTGCCTCTGGATCAGCTTTATCATTTTGATTATCATTTAACATGTCCTCGACAGCTGTTTTCTTTTTTGAAGTAATTTTGATAAATTTGGGGTTGTTATTTTTTGTTGTAGTTAATTTAATAGAGATGAAATAGGGGTGATGGTCAGAGAGTTTGTTTAACATGACCCCAGCTGATGAATGAAGACATGCTTTTGTTAATTTACAGAAGAAGTTGTCAATAAGTGTACAACATGTGTTTGAGAATCTTGTTGGCAAAGTTATCTTTGGATAAAAAACTATGTTCGATCATGGTGTCAAAGAAGTCATTGAAGATATTTTTTTCCTTTATTTTAAGTAAGTTGATATTGAAATCGCCAGCAAGTATGACTTCTTGTTTGTAATTTTCAAGTACTTTTAAGGAAGATGAAATTTCACTTGTGAAAGTGTTATAGTTTTCCTCTGAATTGCGAGGGGGTCTGTAGATGTTGCCCAAGATTATGTTATTTGATAGTGTGTCACTATGGATTTCTATGAACTGGGATTCCCAGATCTCTGAGTGTATGCATATTTGTCTAGGTTTGTAATTGTATTTGTTCAGTAGATATATTATCAAGCCACCTTTGCTACCACAAGTTTTGCCTTGGGGTATACATGTGTAACCAGGTAGCTGTATGAGCGACAAGTCATCTCCTTCTGTTATTCTACATTCTTGAAAACATAAGGCAGAGAATTCTATGTTGTGTGTTTTTAGTGTTTCAATGAATATTGTAATTTCCGAAAATTTGGCATTAATTGAGTCAATATTTGAGCTGTAAATAGTAAAGGTATTTTTTTGGGATGCTAGGAATTCAAGTGCATGGTCATCATAGTATGGGGAGTGTCTTATAACTTGTATGACATTACTTTCATCATTTTCAACTTCAATGTCATTTACCAGTTCGCAGAAAGAATTTTTTGTTAGCCCTCCAAAGCACCGTAAATGTACATCAGCAAGGTCGTCCCTTTTGTTAAGAAACTGGTCTGCATTTGTGTACAGTACAGAGATAGAGTTAAGTGTCCTGTCGGAGTTGCTTTTACGAGACTGACTAGCTGGTGTGAAGGGGGCGGGGGGCGGGTCAGGTGAACGCGGGAGTCAATCCTGGCCTGCGCCCGAGACAGTGACACCAGCCATGTCTGTTCCGGCATCGGCTGCTGCAGGGGTGGCCTGAGTTATTTGATTAGCGTTGGTGGTGGAGATGGTCTCTGGTGATGTGTTGCCAGTGGATACCGTGCTCTGTCGCGCGGGGCTTGTATTTGTGCCTCGTCTGAGGACTATTTTACCGCCTCGGATGAAGATGTTCCTTTCGCCATTTTCGCGCCTGGTCCTCAGTTCCGCCCTTAGGCGGATGCCAGCCTCTCTCTCCTTTGGCGTCTCGTCAGGGTAGATGAAGATCCTGTTTCGGTCGACGATGTTCCGTAGAGTGGGTGCCTGCCTTAGGATGTCGGCCCTGACGTCAGGGTCGTGTAGTGAGATCACGAGGAGGCGGGGCTTGTCTCTTTTCGGGTTGGTATCTTCCCATCCGGTGGCAGTGGGCTATCTCCACACCTGACAATCGCAGGTCATCCCGGACGATCGCGCTGAAAGCACTAGAGTCGCCCTCTGTGGATCCCGTTTCTGGCATGTTGTGGATAACGAGATTTGCCCGTCGTTTCTGTCTTTCCAGCAACTCTTCGGTGGCTGCAACCATGCTGGAGTCCATCAAGTCGGTCTCTGTGTCAGAGGGTGGTTTGGGTACCGATGCCCTTGCCTTAGTCGCGATGCTACATACGTCTGACATGCCCCTTACTGCCTCGGAGTACGACTTGCGTACTTGCAGTTTGGTTTCGGCTAGTAGTGCATCGACACTGCTTATCACTTGAGCGCAGATCCTATCAGCTGTCTCCTGCACCGTCTTCGTGAGGACATCAGCATGATCAGGGATGACACTGGAGTCTGTCTGGGTCGCGCCGTTTGGAGGGTCGTTCTCTCTGCATGGTGCCTTGCCCTTTGCCGCCTCGACTGCTGATGCCTCACATTCGGTACAGTACCAGTGGAGTGCCGTATACTTCGGTAGTGCATTTGCCATTGCCTTCGGCACTTTCTGGCATGCAGCACATAGCCACTTTAAGCAGCGCTCGCACTCAAGCAGGGTACTCTTCCCCTTGCATTTTTCGCAACAATCGTCGTCGTCAGCGACTACTGAGGCTGGGGGGCTGTGAGGAAGTTTGTCCCTACCTTCGTCTTGCTTGTCGCTGATGCGAGACAAAATGCTGGTATCCATTGCTAAAGGGATTAATCCAGCAAAACACGTCGAACACGCGGTGAGCGATATTAGAGTGGCTTGTGTCAATTCAGCTTAATTGATGCTTTTATGATTACAATTGTGTAACAGAGCTACAAATACACAATAAACAGCAAGCGAAATGATTTAAGTCAAATGATCATCGAACAAAACCCAGGGATTCGTCCGATTTTGTCATAAATGTGCCGACTTTTAGCACGAGCCCTGAGCATGGATGTCTTTGGTAGCCGCCATCTTAGTTCTCTCTCACCTTCGACGGTGACTTAAGTTATTAATAATGACTTAAATATGGCCGACACAGTAGACATCAACATTTGTTTGTGATTTTAAGAGTTATTATTTGATTATAGCTCATAATAATGTTAAATGAGAGATAAATCGACAAGCTTTTCCATTTACACGTTAGATTATAGCAATGTTTATATAAATGGCCGGATGAGACTACAATCTGTCTGCGAAGCGAGATATTTCGCTCGCGACCATATTTTGCCAGACACTGCCAAGATGACAGCGAACACATGTCCTCGGGTCGATGATGTTTACGTGGCATTTGTGTCACATGCAAAGTATAACGTCTGCTAAATATCACAGGAAAATAGTCAGTCATTCATTCAGAAGATGGCGATACTGTTTTGTATTCGGTTGTTCGCGTAGTCGCGCGCGCCGCCCTGGTGAGCTTTTTGGAACTAACTTCTGTTGACTTCCGGTTAGACGCGCTCGCTCTCACAACACAGCTGTCAGGCCGTCTGCTTTCTGACAGATCTGCTCGGTGCGCAATGCGACTATAGATGAAAGGTTAAACGAACCAACGTGAGTAGAAATTGTGCGTTGCTTTGTGTGGGCCAAGATTTAAATACCTCGTCAATATGGAAGCGAATCAAAATTTATACTTGCACGTAACGTGCAAGGTGAATCAAGTGTATATTCCAAATCCAACATCGTTATGTCTTTGGGATTCAAGTCGGCTGGTAACCACTGCTGTGCGGTGGGTTGTGCTCACAAGAGTTCATCAGCGGAATGCAAGTTCTATTCCTTTCCCAGCAACCCACACTGGAGAAAGACTTGGAAGATAGCTGTCAATAGGCTTGCTGTAGATGAGCAAGGCAGAGAAATTTATGGAAAGTTGTGGTCACCTAGAAAACATCACAGGCTGTGCTCTTGCCCACTTCTCACAAGCCCCTAGCTCCAAAAGAACACTCGGTTGGAATCATGTCAAGCCAGACTTGTTTTCCACACGGAAACCACCTAGTCTGAGGAAGACATCAATATCCAGGCACAGGACTGTTACTGTTTCGCAGCCTTCGAAATGTTATCAAGAAAACATACAGCTGCAAAAGGTATTTTCAATAGTTGTTTTTCATCACATATAGTCTATGAAACCAGAAATTTATATTTGAAGATGAAGCATACTTAACATTCACAATCTGTCATTCATATTTTGTTTAAAATGGCAATATCATATGTGTTTCAGGCAGAAGAATCAATTCAAGAATTGTCACCAGTTGTGGAAATTGAGGCAGCTGAAGTGGAACATGAAGACTCTCTAGAACATGTTAGTGATGACATACTTTGTGAAATTAAATATTTTTGCATTAAAGTGGCATTTGCTTATGTATTTGTTTATATTTTAAAATCATGATGGTAAATAATTTGTGAACAAAGATAATTAAACATCACTTTTGCCTTGTAACAGGGACTTATATGTAACTCGGTGGATTCTGACCATGACTACATCCAAACACGGAGGGCTGGCCGATTGGCTTCTACATTGGACAACCTCATTGTCACACACCCTGAATTTGATGACATGATGAAAGACTACAGAGAAGCTAAGAAAGTGGAGGAACTTCACAAGGTGATGGAAGAAAAAGGCCAGGTTTTGAGCTTGAACCTCATCAAGGATAATTCGGTCCATTTTGCCTATTACACCGGTATGCCATCATACGAAACATTCAAAGCAGTTTTTCATTACCTGGAGGATAAGGCACAGGACATGCAGTATGTGTCACAGACTGGCAGCGATCATCACTCGTCTAAATTCAAATCCAAACCTGGTCGACAAAGAGCCTTGAGCCTTGAAGAGGAATTTTTTTCAACACTTGTCCGCCTTCGTCTTGGACTGCCTTCAAAAGATTGTGCCCGACGATTTGGGATTGTGGAGAGTACTTTCTCAAATGTGTTCAACACTTGGTGTATCTTAATATCTCAAGAATTGGAGACAATATGTTCTATGCCTCAACAGAGACAATGCAAGAGAAGGCAGCTCCATGTTTCAATGACTTTACCAACGTCCGACCTGGATTGTACAGAACTGTTTAGTCAGACACCAGGGACACTGGAAAACCACAACAAGCTGGCATTGTACAGAACTTTCTTGTTTGAGTCCTACCCGGTGCTATCATTTATGTGTCTGACATGTGGGGGGGAAGGGCGTCTGACAAAAAAATCACGTCAGAATCAGATGTTTTGATGCGGGCACTTGATGCTGGTGACAAAGTAATGGTAAACAGTGGTTTTACCATTGCGGGAGATTTGCCTCCAGGTGTCAAACTGCTCATACCCCCATTTAAAAACAAATTAACAGGCCAATTTACTGCAGAACAGTTAGAGTATTCAGAAAAGATCTCTGTGGCTCGTATCCATGTGGAGCGTGCCATGCGGGCAATTAAGGAATATAGGATTTTAGAAACTGAAGTGAAAGTTGCAATGCTTAACAATTACGAAAACATTTTTAAAGCATGTGCATTCCTTGTGAACTTCAAACGACCTTTCTTGAAACTTTCTTGATTTCCTAAGATGTGTATATATCCATATAAGCTGTCAATTGACAAAACGTGGTTTTGTTGTTGTATCATTACGTCCTTTTCAGTTATTCTTTACAAATATCTATATTACTGTTGTTGGTATCATTGCATGTCTTGCTGTTTTTTGCAAATAAATTTTTTTGACATGGCCAGCTGTAGTTTGTGTATAACATTTATACCATAAATCTATAAAGCTTATATAATTTTATTCTGACAGATATAGCACATAACATCTTACAGCACACTATTTATATATGTCTAGAGCATAAGCCTGTGTCATACCACTATTCATTCAACTACCAGTGCCACAATAATCTCATACTTATATTATATACTTACATCACACAAAAATGCATTTTTATAACACTCATCACATCAAAACACATTTCAATAAACTTGTCACAAAAGAACAATTGTTCAGTAGCATATATCACATGCCCTCACACACTTTGGACAGTACCACCCTGGCAACTCCTCGCCCTCCTCCAATTCAATGCTATTGAAATTTGAGCACCTCCAGTGATACAACACACGACAGCCACAGTTGCATTCGCACATAACACTAGCTTCCTGATTATCCTGATTGACACTTGCATCTGGAATGAGTCCCTTACACTTGGTATTCCCACAAACATAATGTTTGAGGAAGTCATCCCGTGCCACCTGGGTAACACTGACAGCAGAAGCCCCATGGTTTGTGGACACAGCAGCCAACATGTGGGGGATGAGGAAAGCCTTGGCAAAGTAGGCAGCATTTGCAAGAACTGATGCCCAGTAGCCTGCATCAAAATTCACACTAACAACAGCCATTTCTTGGGGAGACCACACAACAAAAATTCACTGGTAACAGCACCCATTACAGCCATATGGCACTGAACTTGTGTGTAGTATGGATGAGGAGTGGGCCGATTCTTAAGTTGGAGGGAGCGGTCGGTGGCGGAAGCGATCAAGAACGGAAGCTCCGATAGTGACCCAGCTGGTTTGCTCTCCATCGATGACGGGCACTTGATCTCAACTGGTCGCTCTGGGTGGCAGTCACATGAAGCAATACAGTCAATGCTTGCACCCAGGAACCTGTGCGTCTTGCTGACCATAAGGCCACAGTCTCTCAACTTAAAGTTTGAGTGTGCCAACTTCATTTCCTGTCTATATGCATTGGCTGCCACTTTCTCATACTTCAAACCATATCGAGTGTCTTTGTTTCCCTTGAAAGTGCTTACTTCTGTACATAGCCTAACAAGGCGATTAGCATTCAAAGCCGAGTTTCTTTTGATGCTCTGCATCCTGGTGTAAACTGGGTGAATGCTGGTGCTTGTGACCATGCCCTGTCTGTATGCAGTCCACTTAGGATTATTCGATTGTCCAAGAGTCAGCTGATTGATGGTGCACTGATCAGACTTAGTGATGTTCATTGTCGCATAAAACTCTTGAACCAAGTTTTCAGTGACTGCACGAAGCTGGTGGCTACTCATGAAGTGTTTGATACACGAGGTGAGTGTTGGTGGATCGGGTTGACTGGTGACAACACTTTCCTCGGCAGCTGGTATCAACAAAGGATCTTGGTCCGATATGGCAAGGGGCAAGGTGGGAATGACAACTGTGCTAGGCTGTAAGACAGGTGAGTTATCCCAACGAGGAGCATCAGCAATGGTGAGGAAGGGTGCGTCAGGCTGACAAAGACTCAGCTCGTGGATGAGCCTACGGTAGCTATCCGGATTGACCCTTCGCTTGTGTGGTGCTACCGGATTGTACTCTGCTAAGCGCTTGGGTGGGCGTTTGGATTCTGTTTGGCCAGGAGCATGATTTTGATAATTCAGCTCCTTCAGTGGTACAGGATCCACCTGCAATACACATAAAAAGGATGTCAACAAATCAATATTCTGCTAAACTGTCAGTGCCTTTTATAAAAAATAAAATAATTAAGCAGTAACTTTGCATATTCAAGGTTAAGTTAAAGAACAGGTAAGAAATAGGTAAGACTGGGTGTGTATTTATTTACCTTAGGGTTCTTTAGAGCATTCCATGCACATAGAAGCTCAGTGGAAGCTGGGTCATCAGGCAAATCCTGATATCCCAAACTAGAGAAGTCTTCAAGAGCAAACAACATTGCAGCCACATGAGTGCAGGCTTCACCTTGTCCCAGCAACACAGGTGCAACTGGAGCCAATCGGCTTGCCGCTCTCTTCTTCAAATAAACACATACAAATGTACATGGTTCCAGAGGTATCCCATGAAGGATTACACCTTGCCTGAATTGCACAGTACGGTGCATCTGTCATAGGGAGGTAAAGCATGCTGTGAACATGCTTTGACTTGTAAAGGTTGTAACGCCTCAAGTTCTTGCTGTTGAATTCCTCTATATCACCGGATTGAGTGTGAGTGATTGTGTCATGAGCACGAAGAAGGTAGTCTGTTACATCTAAGAGTGAAATGCATGGAGATTTTCTGATATCCTTGGTCCACCCTTGAGTGGTGCTCCTCACAGATGAAAGTATAGTCTGGAATGAGCCTGGACTGGTACTAAAGCCCAATGCACTGCAGAGAACTGAGACTTTGTGTTGTCTTTTCCTTTTAGGGACACTGACCATGCTGCTTCAGTGCAATGTTGAGCTGCTTGGCATTGAGCCGACGTACATCTTCGGCACTCTGAAATATATAAAAGAAATAAAGATATAAACAGCAAGTAACTATAGTCAATACAATAAATATCACATACGATGCATTACTAAACAATACACGGTAATCATTTATGTATCTGGCTGTATATAATTTATACATTCTATATACACTTAGTTATGCATTTTCCACAATATTGCTTACTTAATGCAATTGGCCAGTGGCGTTAGAAAGGAAAAATATACCTCGAGAGCGGGTAGAGATACCACCACAGGCACAGGTTTGGGTCTGGGAGGCATTTCTTTTCCAAGCTTTTCACAACAAAATATTGTAAATCGCCACGATATTAATCCCTCCTGATGTTCTATGAACAACTATAAACAACCACGCGCATATAAATCCACAGAATCTGTCCAGTTCGTGTTATTATTTCACTTTTTCTAACATGCGTAATCCAACGATTTCCATAACAACACAGCCAAGAGTAGCCCTACAAGACGTCTGAGTAGACGTCTTACCGTTTCTCGAAACAACGCCACTCAATTATTTTTAGATCGATTCAGACAACTACCAAACACCAAACATACACAAGTGATGGAGTTATAGAATGCAATGATGTTTTACGGACAATTTCATCCCTTTTCGGCTGGTGATTTCATCCGTGGTAATTATTTATAGTTCAATCAACTTGGGAAGCGGTAAAAAGTCAGAAACACAGCAACATGTTTGTTTACAAGTTCAAGACCACATGCATTGCGCGGGGGGGGGCACTTAACTGTAAAGATATAGTATACATGTGCCGCACGAAGGGGGTGGTTTTTTCAACATCTCGACTTTTACGACGGGTTAGACATTTGCATAATACCTTGTACGATGGAGTATACTTTTTTACTCATTCTTAACGAGTACAACGGGTACGGGTTTTCGAGGTCCCGCGGCACACCCCTATCCGAGTTAGGGTAAGTGCCCCCCACTTGGGATGCTAAGGCAATGCGGGAAATCGCGAGAATTAATAGTTTCCAAAATGGCAGACATCGTATCGCGATTTGTTAGGAAACGAACTATCGATGCCATTTATTGAAGAATAGTGTCGAGTGGTGGTAAGTTTTTTTGGCGCGCAAAGTCTATTTTTTGTAAAGGCTCTTGATATATGTTATTTTCTAGGTATGCAGAGTAGTCCTTCAACCCAAACGAGAACTTGCCGACTGTGTTTGACGAACTCTTCGTAACGGTATAAATTCATGTTACCGTTACACCGAAGCTAAGCCAAGTGAAGACCAAGCAGAAACCGGAAGTCAACAGAAGTTAGTTCCAAAAAGCTCACCAGGGCGGCGCGCGCGACTAAGCGAACTCCCGAATAAAAAAAGGTTCGCCCGTTACAACGATAAAATCTCATTATGATTTATAACCCGGCCATCATAAAGTATCGAGACCGAGAGGCGATATGTCAAACGTCAGCTGCACAGAAATGTAAGTCATAAATTGTATCGACCAATTATATTTAATCTCTCTTTTGCGGAATGAGGGAACGTGATTTCGTTTAAATGTCGTGCTGACAATTATTTTAAATACTCCGGTCTACATTGCGTTTATATTGGATAGATTTTGACAGTAGTCTAGATGTGAGAACTGAGATACTTCATCCATATTGAATATATAAATAGCCGAACAGAATTGACAGATAACCCAGGGTTCAATCAAAGATTTAGTTATAATCTTTAAAAGATCGTTGGTTCAATATTAAATGGAGAGGGTGGTTTGGGTGACTTAAGTGAACTAATTAGGTATCAATTTCGCGATATGTGTAACCTTGCAGGGCTATGTCCAGTAGACTGTAGAGCATTAATGTGACATACACTACCGAGTCCGAGGAGGGTATTTATGGCAGGAGGGCACTTTACCAAGACTCTAGACACTTATGATATATTGAACACAATTAGAAAAGTGGGAATTATTCAATTAGTGATTCTAGTCCTATTTGAAATAGCTTGTAATAGACTATATTAAGTCCAGTAGGGTCATCATGTTACAAATATTAACAAGGTCTACAATGGCTCTACATACCGATGATTTATTGACCCCAGATAGAAAAGTGAGAATTATCCAATCAATAATTATTGTCCTTTTTGAAAAAAGAATGGGATTGGTTTTGGTTACCTCAGTGAACTAATTAGGTATCAAGTTCATGGTATGTGTACCCTTGCAGGGCTATGTTGCAAAGTGATTCCTGTGAAATGCTGATGGGCTATTGATAAAGGTCCTGTTTTCTGCCTATGTAGGTGATCACTCCTGGCAAGAACATGACAAGAGAAGTCTAAAATCTAATTTGGTTGTTTCATTGATTGACTGGTTATAGTACTATAATGAAATGGCTGAACCAACAAGCATCATGTTTGTTTTATATCAAACAAATAACAAACACCTTCCACTAATTCCCTCTTATTATAAGTAAGTAGATAATTTTAAGATTTTACAGGTTATAGTGCTTAAGAACATGTTTGTTTGATTACGGGCCCAGGGGTTCCGCTACGCTTCTCACCCTTGAGTCTACGACACGACCAGCTCTAAAAGTGGCGCGTCCGAATATTCATTAGACACGTTCGTTAATCTTCGTGACCAATCAACGCAAAGGTTGTGACCCGGATTGACCTTAATTGCACGTGTCTGGCTCATGGAACTGGCTTGTGATACGCACCCTCGGTTCTATGTGACGTCTGGACATTGTAGTGGTCTGCTGCCAATGAGAACACATTGAATGTGTTCTGGAATTATGGGGCGTCTCAAAGGTTCAAATTGGCACCACAACAAGCGCTTTAATCGCTTAGCTGCACGATAGTATGTTTACGTGATAGTAAGTTAAAAAGAACCAGTTGTGTGTCTGCTTCTCTCGCCGAATGTGTGATTAACGGTGCCACTCAGCGTGAAACAACAAATCGGAGTGTTGTAGAATGTGTGCCCGGCTCATAAAAATCACTCGGCCAGTTGGACAAGTTCTTCGGAAATTGTAGAACTGACCAATGAGAGACAACGACTCAAAGGTACCCGAGAGTGACCGAGAGACACGGCTTGTGATTTGAGCATCCCAAATCTGGGATGCCTGTCCAGTTCAAGATATTATGGTCCCCTAGACCTGAAGGCGAGACTAATGAACATCAGTAACATGTAAACAGCGCCCGCAGCCATCAGGCTAGGGTACCTTGACTAAGAAAACCCGGTGTCACTGAAAAAAACTTATTTTTATTTTTAAGTTATTTTGTGGTTTTGATGCTGGGTGATGTAGTGTGGCTACATAAGTTCCCCGACGGTAATGTTTGTTTAGTAAATCAATTATTCAAATTGACACAATTCATGTTGCGTAGCAGAAATTGGATGTTGTGGAAACGTGCACTGTTGGTTGTCAAACAGAACCCTAGAACCTTGAGTTCCCCTCGAACACTGCACCGAAAATCTCTGTGGGAATATACACCCAGGACATAACTCAATAAGCAGACCTTAATAATGATCATCGCTCATTCTACGGCAAATCTTCTCAAACATATTTTGATTTAGCGGCACTTTAGAAACTCACACAGAAGGGCTTACTTCCGAGCTTTCTCGATAAGCTCCATTACTGTTGACCATTCATGTTTGTTTATGTTTGACGCGCGCTGCTTGCTATTGCCCAGTCATAGGTCAAAACCGGGTAGAATCGCATGCGCTCCATTAACTATTGCAGAGATGTGAACAAATGCTTTCTTTGTCAAATATTTTGTAAAGACTAATTTTTGTACACAATTGTAAGCATGAAAAATTATAGATCTATGCCATGTGTATCTATGCTGTGCTGTTAATAATTAGATGAATTTAAATCATTCCACTCCTTCCTTGAAAATATAGAAGCTGTGATGGGTAGGGTTGAACAGAAAGAGAGGGAGAGGAAGGGAGAAAGAGAGAGAGAGAGGAAGAGAGCTTTGTTTCCAAGAAGCAGAAAGTCTGTTGTGAGTTAAAAAAAATTGCTCGATGGGTTATTAACGTTCAATTTACAAAATAATAGAGGCATAAAGAGAGCAAAATTGTAAACAGGGAAATGCACATTCAATGGTGACCATATCAAATCATAAATGAATAATGTTCTTATGCTGGTTCAAAGTGCAAATCCTCTTTAATTATTAATATTAATAAGGCACATTTAGCTATTTATTTGATGAGATTTTGATCTTTTAGCAGATGAGGTGCAAAGTTGTGATCCAGGCACTGATGAAACCAGCACCACATTCAGAGGTTGCCTTGATGATAAGAGGGTCAGTTTGTATTTTATTTGTTAAAACATTATATGAATGCTTCTTTACAAACGACTTGCATTATGAAATGCCACAATCATTTGTTATATTTACATTCATTAGAATCATTTTGTGTTGTGATCATAGTTCAGGTGACACGGTGGCTTCTGGAGCAAAACGGTTGGCAAGTCTTCAGCTTGAAAATGAGACTGAGAATGGTGATTGGTTTGTTTAACTAAAGTCAAATAATTCTCTGCTTAAAAATAGAAAGTAAAAAGCATTTTCTGAGTCAACAATAATTATAAATTTAGACAAAAGAGGCTTTGAAGCTTTCAGCTGTTTATGAATTTATTCAAAAATGCCCTAAACAATATTGTGTTTTTTGTTGTTTTTATTTTGTCATGGTCTGCAAGCATGCACAATTGATATTGGGAGGGTGATTAAAGTGACAATGCCCCACTGTGATGTTGATGAAGCAGTTCAGTGCTTGTCACTGGGTGAAAAGTACTCGCTCATTAAGAACCACGACAAACCAGGACCAGGGTACATATTCCCGGCTACATTTTCTGGAGGCTGCAACAGATCGTTTCAAGGATCTTGGCTAAAAACCTATCCATGGATGATTTACAGTCAAAGCTTGGATGGTGCATTTTGCATCAGCTGTGCTTTGTTTTGTTCCAACCGTGCAACAAAAGGTGTGTTGGTGAACACGCCCTTTACAGCTTGGCAGAAAAAAACAGAAAAATGTTATGAGCATCAAAATGCCAAATAACATTTGGATGCACTTTCTAAACAGTATGGAAAAACCTGCTTCCAACATAAGAATGCTGATTGATGAACATAAAGCTGCCAATGTCAAGAGAAACAGAGAAGTCGTGAAAGCCGTCGCTGAAACTGTTCTCTTTTGTTGTCTCCAGTGTATTGCCCTTCGTGGTGACAATGAGAAACTCGATGGTGAGAGCAATCCAGGGAACTTCATGAGTTTGCTCAGAGTCATTGGCAACCACAACAGTGTGGTTGAAAACCACCTAGCAACACCCAACATGAAGAATGCTACCTATATCTAGCCTCAAATACAGAACGAACTGTTGGACATACTTGCAAATGAATTTATTCTCAGCAGCATAATCAATGAAATCAAAGAGTCAAAGTTTGATACCATACTTGCGGATGAGGTGACATCTCACAACACTGAGCATCTGGCTCTATGCATTCGTTTTGTGGACCAAAAGAGTGAAATCAGGGAGGAATTCATCAAATTTAACTAACGGGGAAGTATATTCTTGATTAACTGGTCTAGATCCAATGAACATCCGCGGTCAAGGCTATGATGGTGCTGCCAACATGTAATCACAGAATGTTGGACTTCAAGCTGAAATCAAAAGAGTATCTCCTCTTGCCTCTTATGTCCATTGCAGGGGCATTGTTTAAATCTGGTATTTGGCCACTCATGTGGTATACCAGAAATTCGTAATGTATTAGACAGACTCAAGAGCTGTTGCAAGTTTTTCCTTAACAGCCCAAAGAGATCTTGCCTTTTAGAGGAAGTGGTGAAACAGGGGTGCAAGAAGGTCCCAAGAGGAAAGTCCTCCTTGACCTGTGCCGCACAAAGTGGGCTGAACGCCATTTTGCGTATCAACACTTCTACCAGGGATATGTGTTTATTGTTGAGGCGCTGGAAGTGATTGGTCACCGGATGCACCTTGATGAGTACCAGTTGTACACCAATTGGGACCCAGCTACACGCAGTCATGCTCAGCAGATTTCATCAATCACCACATTTGACTTCATTGTCACATTCATGACAATCTACCAATACCTCTCTCATCTTGCTGGTGTCACTGTCAAGCTACAGGCCTCCTCACTTGACATCATTCATGCACACACTATGGTAAATTCTTAAAAAAATAAAAATGCCTCAATCATACTAATATTTTGTGTAACTGAATAAAGCAAACAACAGTTTGTGTTTTCAAGATGACATCAGTCACCCAGCCATTTAACTTTTGGTATTTATTCTATGCTGTTCTAGGTGTCAGGGATCAAAGAAGTGTATGGCTCTCTCAGGGAAGATGTGGCAGTGTCATTTCAACCCATCTTTGACCAGGCTGTTAGGATGGCAGAAAAGGTTGGGGTGACTCCCTGCAAGCCTCGTGTGTCAAAGCGCCAGCAGCTTAGCAGCAATGTGCCATCTCAGGACACATTCAACCACTACAGGCTGAACATAGCCATCCGATTCCTAGAGCATATTGTTTCAGACCTGAATGCTCAGTTCTCGTGTAAGAATTGGTCAAAAATGGAAAATTAACTTATACATGCACATTGGTTTGTTGTTTTATCTAACACACTTTAATTTAGGAGTTACACATTTGTGAATTAAGGAGTTTAACTATGTAATTAATTAAGATGGTTCTCTTAATAATTTTAATTGGCATTTTTCTCATTTTTTACCTGCAGTTTTTTTTTTCAATTGCTTTGTGTTTTTGTCATACTTTTTTCAGATCGTGCCCTGATGTTGCCAATAAAGTTCCAAGCTACAATTTGTTTAATATAATATTTGGAAAGATTAAGAACATTGCATTTAAGTGTTCCATTCTCAAGCTCTAAAAGCAAGTATATACCATGAAGTTTCAGCTTATTCGGCTGTCATATTTTGTAATTGTAAATTCTTTCACATTGCATTAATAATATGGAAATTAACTTTTGAAAAATTATGTTTTTTTTCAAACAGCCCTGTCAATAACAGCAAGCTCTTTGCTGGGATTAGTGCATGCTGTTACATGCAAGCAACAGCTAGACCTCGCAGATGCAGTGAGTCTATTTAATGATGACCCCCCTGCCCCTGAGCTAGTTCCACAGGAACTGACAAGATGGAAGATGAGGTACTTTAAATTATATGTTGGAAATTGGAGCTATATTTTTACTAGCACTAGAACTATTACTTTTCAATAATTGTTCCCAGATATGACAAAGTGCCAGAAGAACATCGGCCAAGCACACCAGCAGCTGCCATTAAAAAATGTGACAGAGCAAGTATTCCGACCTCTTTGTTCTTCTACAGCTTGCCTGCACGTTGCCAGTCACTTCATGTGAATGCGAGAGAAATGCAAGTGCCCTGCGCCGCCTCAAGACTTACACACGGGCATCCATGGGGAAGGAGCGTCTCTCTGCACTAGCTCTCCTTCACATTCATTAGAGCACAGCTATCAACCTTGATTGTGTGGTTGATGCCTTCCGGGATAAACATCCTAGACGAATAGAACTGTTTCTTATCAGATGTGTCTGCAATAAAGTATATCTATCTATCTATCTATCTATCTAACTGGATACCCTTCTATGTTCTTTATTTAATGTAAAACTGCTCTTCTGTTTCTTAACCACAATATTTGAGTAAAACTGGAATCACAGTATGGTTGTAATAAGACTTGTGTCCATTATTATTGTCATCATGAGGACTGGAGTTAGAGATAGATAGTTGAGAATTTATTTGATGGGTTGTCAGCATTATTTGCTTGAATTTAAAGCTTTGGTTATTTTACAAAATAGGGCATTTCAACATTTTTGGTTTGGTTTGAATAAACAATGAACTTTTTTTTATTGATTTCTTAAGGATGGGGGTTATTAAATTTTAAATTACCTGGTGATCAGTCTAAATGAATGTGTGATGAGCATAGATATATCGTGTGTCGATGGTGCCTTTAATTATGGTATTATAGCCGCATCAGTATGAGCCACAGTTGAGGGGAAAAGAACCCCCCCCCCCCCCCCCCCCACACACACACACACACACACACACACACTAAAAATCCTGGTAACGGGCCTGTAAAGGGACCACAATCTCCTTCACCCATCAAACAGGGGAGGGAGATTAGGAGTCAAGCTTAGCCAGTTAATTAATCCATATCGCCACTATATAATCTCCTTCGCCCACCAATCACGGGAGAGAGAAAAAGAACCACGCTTACCTAGTGAATTAATCCTTATTGGCGCTAGATAATCTCACAATAGTCCCCTTGTCAAACGTCAGTGTCTCAATGTTCGCTATGTAATTCATACAACAGTCGCTATTGGTATACCAGTCATACCAATAGCGACTGGTCCCATCGGGTCGGCGCCTATCTTATGCTGGGTTTGAAGAGAATGTGTCCGAACTGCTGGTATAGACCAACGTCCCCCTCTACAACTGACTTTAGTCTCTACGTTTGCGTTTTGGGAAAACATGCCCCTACTACCGGTTGAAAATCAGCATCGCCGCCTGGCGGCCGCGACGAGGATGTGAAGGCAGGAGTTCACTGGCTATAAGCGTGGCTCTTTATCTCTCTCCCCTGATTGAAGGGTGAAGGCGATTTTGGTGGGAATGTTATACAAGCAGAGCTAATGGCCGTACATTGCATAAATGGAGATATCTGAATGTGTCCGTTATAGGCTTGGTTATAATCCTACCATGTATAATATGGAGAGTGAAATCTGGTACGGGTTCATTGAGGTCACGCCAGGATTCATTGAGGTCATGCCAGGGTTTATTGAGGTCACGCCAGCATGAGGAAGTGTTTATAACATGGCTCAACCCTGTTATGACAGAGCAGAAAATATCGTCCGGAAAGGTTCTCAAATCTTCGATCAAGTCTGGATATCACAATAACGTGCATTGGGATATCCGACGTTTAAGGTGTACTGCGCACTGAATATTTCTGGAAGGTTCGTTGTACCATAGCTGTGTACATTCGAGTTTCGAGTATCAACGTCTTCTGCGTGATAAAGAAATATCTCTGCTGACTGCTCGATATTTCTAGTAGATTCGAGATCGTTTGGGTTGAATATGTTTGATTGGCAACCATGAGCGACATGAAGAAACCTATTGAACAAGCAGCCAAAGTTGGAACCATCGGGAAAAGATCAACTTTGTCAGCAAAGCGCAAGACAGATAAAGCGATGAGAGAGCTGAAGAACGTGAACTCGTAAAGCTGAAGCTGCGCCAAAACGGATCCATGTTGAATGTCGAATGTCGTTCATATGTGTTTAGATGTCGTTATGTGTATCCTAGGTATTGATTTGTGTGGTGGGGTATAAACTCGAATTGATTAATACTGAAAGGGGAGTTGTGTCACAAATCAAGAGATCATAATCATAGCGTTTTGTTAACTGGTTGTTATGATGGGTTATCATAGTGTTTTGTATGCTGGGTGTCATGATTGTGTAATCATAGCGTTTTGTTCGCTTATCATAATATTATAACCTATGAGCTCATTTGATCGTTGAAGAAATATTTGGACTATAAAATGTGGATTACCGCTGTGGTTGCTAAAGTCTTGACCAGTTCTAAAACAGTGTAAGCTGGCAGTATGGTTGCATAAGAAACAATATGATCCGAAATCCAGTAATGTTACCTGACCTTGACGTGTGACCAACTATCAGTATCGTTGAGCGACATCAGACTGACGGAGATTGTAAGAGGAATTATGAAAACCTGGCCTCCTGGGTGATGTCATCCTGGCCTCCAGCAGCGAGCACGACGGTAATATCGTGGTTGCACGGCTACCTGGCATCTAAGTGCGGGGTCGAATTGCAGACACAGACAGATCACTTCCACTCGGGAATACACCACACACAGCTACGACGGTGGAGCTTAGACTTTTCAGCTTCGCTGTCATTTCTGTTGTTGGAGAACTAGCAATGGTCACTGTATCAATTATCATGGCCATAGTTATGAACCATGACCATGTTGCAACATTATGATGCCGCTGCCATTATGATTCCGCCCGAAATGTATCGCGCAGATATATCAAGAATGAGTCCTTGGAATATCAGTGGTTAATTAATATGTAGACAACTTGATGTGACAACAGACCAGTAGAAAGATTCAACCCATTATCATGGAAACTGGAGTTTAGAGGTCCGAAAATGGCGTCTTTTCTCTCCAGGTCGAATAATGCTCATCATGTAGTGTATATAGGTATTTATTGATGGATGATTGTATATGGCCAACAAAAGTGATTCATCTCCAACGGATGACTAACGCAATTAAGCTCACAGGGGTGCCACGAATAATTAACCTCACCTGACTGCTAAGCGTGATTAACTTTTCATGGATGACAAGCGTAATTAACTCTCAATCACAGCAAAGTGCAATGAATCTCCTGATGATGACAAGCGTAATTAACCTCATATTGCCGACAAGAAGGATTTACCTCACTCGACTGGTAAGGGAACATATCTCAATACTATCACTATCGTATAGTACACTGATGTGTGCATTCGTGATTCTGTCTTATCTTTGTCATGGTTATGTAAGCAACGTATGTCATTTCTAAGCATGAATGCTGATGGTGATAACCATATTTTCTACTCAACATTGATAATGTGTTCATTTCTGTTCTCTTCATGTGCAGATGTATTTCCATGCCAGGAGCGAGACTAAAATATTTTTCCATGGTAAACGTTCGGTTTTGTTGTTAATAATTCGGAAACAGAAGATATTCAGGGCACATGTTGTCCGTGAAATTGTGACGCTGTGATGGATGGCCAGAAGCTTTATATAGAAACGTGCTTCGTTCAGACGTTACTTCAAATCCTCCAGATCGTCATCAGTTGCTTCCTCACGTTAATGTCCATGATGTACAATGTTTACCTCTGTGTTGCTGTCTCCCTTGGGGCGGGGTTCTTCCTCTCCAACTAGCGGCGGGCATTATCGATGAACTGAGGATGAAGGAGGCGTTGCCATATGAGTAGCGTGTGGTCGTCATGTTTGTAGTCGGGGCTTTGATACTTGGAGGCTGGATTTTGCGGAAATCGTGACAGAGCGTGAGCGATTTTAGCATGGCTACAATTAATTGTCTGTGATGGATGTCGAAATTGCTGAGGGCTGGAATTATAGAATGCTGGCATACTTCTCATTCCTGGTGCTGTACAGGAAGTGTACACGCGTGCGACATTCGACAGCTGAAGCAATACAAGGCATGTGGTTGTTCTCATAATGATGAAAATAATGAGGTGCACTGAAGGGACTGATGGCGCGATTTACAAGGCGCCACCTCTCGGCTCTCACAGCAGTCAGTGTTATGTGGCGCAACATTTCGGTCTCATACCGTGTACTTCCTGAGAAAGCGAAAGTAAACGTCAGTCTGACGAGGAGACCAGAGGATCGTTTCACTAACAACTCGTATATTTACGAGCTTTTTCAATGTGAGGGAAATCGGGTACGAGAATTTAGATTTTGCGTTTCACTAACATTCTCGTACGAGAATTCTGTCTAGCCAAAACGCTCGCATCTGAAAATGCTCGTACGAGGGAAATTGTTCACGCGAGACTTTTTGAGTGCAACATTTCAAAAGACACACTGGTAAACATGGCAGACGACGGAACACCGACGGTAAGTTTTTTCTCTACGACAATTATTTAACTCAATATATCATTATCATATTCAATAATACGACTCACATTTAAACAACATATAGTATCAGCGTGACTATACACGCCCCTTGACGCAGACAATTGTTCTGTGATCGCTTAAGATCTTATAATCTTAGTACATTTCGTGGTATCTTGCATGTCAGCTTGACAGCTGTCATTTCTCTGCTTCGCTTAGAATGATAAAGTCATATTTCATTCAGTTATTGTAGCACATATATGTATATCATATATGTGAGATGAATTTAAGATTCATGATTTTGTATTTGAATAGAAAATAATCGACGTTTGTCTTTTTTTATAGTCTATTATTATTAAGTATGAAAAGAAACAAACACACTTATTCAGCTGTTATTTTGGTCCCCTTTCAAACAGTTTCGATGTATTACTTATTAGGTTGGCAGTGTGCATGCTTGTATGTATGCGATAAATATTAGCTTAGAAAGGAATTCACATTCATCTTAACATCCTTTCGATTTTTCAAATTTCTTGGAAACTTGTTATTCACATAATGGTGTTTTACAGAAACAACGTAAGGGTCTTAATTGGACTCTTATTGAGGTTGAAACATTGATACACAGCATGGAAGAACATCAAGATGCCCTGTATGGATCATTCAATTCCAGTGCTGGTAGGTATTACATACATTCTATGTTGAACTGCTGGCAATATGCCTACTATTGTATCAAACCCATTGGTGAAATCTGATGAAGCAACCCTCTTAATTGGCATTGAATATGCCTCATCATTGTTTAATGGTAAAACGTTGACCACAATTTGTTTATGGATATGCATAAAGTAAACCTAGACTATATAAACCCAAATAATTGAGATAACTGTTTTTTTATCTGATGCTTTATAATTTACACTGTTAATGAATGTGTGAACAGGATTGCAGAATAAAAGGTGTGTACCATCAGGCAAAATAAAGAAGAGAGCATGGGGGGAAATTTCACTTGCAGTGAATAAGGTATTGGCCTGTGGACGAACAGCTGCAGACTGCAAAAGAAAGAAAGAATGCTTTGCCTCTACAGTAAAAAAAAGTGTGCTAACTAACATATATAATATTATAATGTTATTGGTAGTATCAAAGTTGTTGATTAAGATGTTTTTGAAGTCAGTAGTTGTGATTAGACATGTTTTGAGTAACTGCATAAATTTGTACCACAGGCAGCGATGATAGCCAACGATAGGCGAAAAACAGGAGGCGGGGGCCCATCAGAGGATTCTCTTCAGCGCTTGAAATACGATTGCTTCAAGTGATCGGTACCACTACTGTTGACTGTTGACGGTGAATAATGTGAAATAAAACTGAATACCTATTATTACTGTAATCATTGTTTTCATATTATTTCTAGGGATTGATGGAGGGCTTGAATCTAGTAGTGTAGAACCAAGTGAGTACATTGCCATATACATGCAACAAATCATCATAATTTGTTCAGCACAGCTGATCATGTTCTATCGCTCCTGTATCCATCTATCTGTCAGTCCATTTGTAAACTTTGATGACACATTTTTTAACAAAGCAATCTAGCAGCCCAACATCATAATGAACCTGTCTTATGTCAACATGTCTTTGCACACTACGAATGAGTGGTGTGTGACCTTGGACTCTTGAGTTATGGATAAACAACTGATAAAAAAATCTCATGTTCAATATTAACCCAATGTGTAATTGAAACTACAAAATATGAGGTCAGTTTACTTTTGTTTTACTCTGAAAGTTCATTCGGTGGATTTTATAAATCCCTCCTCCAGTCTCGGAAGTCCACAGGCCATCCCAAGAAAGGCAAACATAGAAAGTACGATTTGTGATGATATTTAATAATGCAACAGGGGTAAATTTACCCTTCAATATATTTTGTTGACACAATATCACAAGAAGTGTCATTGACCATTCTGTAATTACCTTGTTGTTAAGGCAATGGCTGCTATAGTCTCATTTATTCAGTCTTTTTGTTTCCAGGAACAAAACCCACCAAAACATCACAGAGTGCAATGTGTCAACATGGTTGATCTTCATATCTTATTAACAGCAACGCTCCATTGTAACATCAATTGTGAGGGAAATGTGGACATGTTACTTGCTTGCTTTTCAGAAAATGGATTCTTAGAGGTTTTTTCAAACATTTTGGAGGAAATGAAAAAACAAACACTTCTTCTTCAAAAAAAGTGCTAATACCTTAGACCAAATCAAAGACATATTGCAGGAAAATGCAGACACAACCGACATCAACAGGTCATTATGACCATGTTCACTTACATACAATATATTAAGATTTTACATTTGACAGCACTCATTTGAAAGTGAGATATGACAATATTGATCTCTGTTCCATTTTTCAGTTTCCTGCAATCAGAAGAATAGAAGAGGTTTTTTTTCCTTGTTGATTTCTTTGTAATAAAGTATTATTTATTAATGAGTATTGCCTTCTTAATTTGGCTGTATATTGGTTAAATGGGTCATGTATGCAAAGAAGAACAGAATGAAGTGTTTCCTACCATGTAATTCAAAATCTTTAGCTATTTGGTTGCGAATAGTTATGCCGCTTTCATGGTTGTAGTTATTTTGCACTACATTTTCATCCTCATCTGGATCAATTTGCGGTTCAAGAATACCAGCTTGCAATGCACGATTGTGGAGCACAGCGCATGACATAATAACTGAGCAGCAGGTTTTGGGTTTAAGCTGCATAATTCCACCAGTTCGATGCAGACATCTGTTTAAATCATAACGTATCTATAATCTTGCATAAGAAAATTGAAATCATCAATAAATATATTCCCAAAGTTTAGTTTGTAAAAACTAATACAACTGGTTTATTTTGAAAGACATTATAAAAATGTCTGCCCTTTATTCATTGGTAATCACCTGAATCTTGATTTGAGTACACCCAAACATCTTTCCACTGTGGACCTTGAGCACTTGTGGGAATAGTTGTACCTTCGTTGTCCTCTCTTTTCTGGATTCAGAAATGGTGTCATTAGCCATTGTCTGCAGGGATATCTGCTGTCTCCAAGGAGCATCAGGCCTCCAAAGTGGCCATTTTCGAATTTCTGGCCAATGGAACTATTGGTGAGCATGAAACTGTCATGGGTGCCACCAGGCCATCTTGCGACCAAGTCGCGGATCACAAGAGTGCTATCACAAACAATCTGCAATGCAAAAAAATAACAAGAATACATATATGTATAAAAAAAACTATTTGTTCAATGGTCAATTAATACCAGTCTATATTTTATTGTAAATCATTCAAATGTATGACAGAATTGTGAAAATACCTGTATATTTATGGAGTGCTCCCCTTTCCTATTGATGAATGCCCATTCTTCCTCAGCTGGACCTTTGATTTTGATGTGCGAGCCATCTATCGCTCCCACTATGCCCCTGAACCCTGCCAGGTCCCGGAAATTACTGGAAATTTGTGCCAATTCCTGTCTGAAATTTACATGCATTATGTTTTAGCTACTTACAATCTAACAAAAAAGATTTGTTTTTTTACACTGTTTTAATATAATTTTGTATTGAATAATGTATATTGTATGGTTGTAAAGACAGCTTATTCAAAATGAGTATCATAAAGTGTAATTTGCCCATTGTAACTACCTCTCATTCGGAAATTGGATGTATTGGGGCGATGATGCCGCCAGAAAAGATGACACCTTCTCAATGATTCTGCATGTGGAAGATGTTGAGATGCCATGGATGCGGCCACTTTCCGACAGCATTCCTCCCTTGGCAAAATAACGCAGGACAACCAATATCTGATACACAAGCCCAAAAACAAATATACATATTCTTTAATTTCCACTTATGCAATCAATATTGTTTAGCTATAGTGTTTATAAGAATTTCTCTAGAATCGAGCAACCAACATGTAATGGTGAACTAAAGTGATGTGAGCGGAACGGGAAATACAACCACAGACCAATCCCAACACCCCCACCCCCCCCCCCAACCCACATTCAAACTCAGTCACTGGGATGCTACATTATCCATTCATTAATTACCCTTTCAATTTGTAATTACCATGATGACATGGGAATGGGCAATACTTATTGACCTCCTTCATAAAAAAGTTTACTTCGAGGTCAGTGTTTGCCCCAACGCCCCAAATGATCCCCACCCACAATTGACTGAAATGACAACCTTATAATGCGCACTAACGCTATGATAAATCGCATAAAAGAGCGTCCCCTCCCAGCCCACCAAGGGACTAATTAAAACCGGGCTGATTCAAATAATAACAACGTGTTTGTTTACATTTGGGTTGCCACGTGAGGATATTTACTTCCGGTCATTGCCATATTTTGCCGTATATTTACCTGTGTCTCATCGGATATGTCATGAGAGCGTCTGGTGTGGTTTGACCATTCACTCAGGGAATATTTTTCGACGATTTCCTGAATCACCGGCCTTGATAACCGAAATGTCTCCAAGTTTCGTCTGTTTACGAAAATCGCGCTCTCTACGATTCCGAAGTAGTCGTATAAAATCCATTTTGTCATAAAATGAGCGTTCGTACGAGTGGTATGATCGCTCTTAAAAATGCGAGCTAAATTACGAGCTTTTTGCGATGTGAGCGATTTAGTGAAACGCAAATATTTTTATTCTCGTAAATATACGAGGGAAATGAATATACGATCAAAATTGCGAGCATTTTGAACTGCAAGTTTTTAGTGAAACGCAACTTATAAAAGCTCGTACCGATGTGAGCAAAATGGTAGGTACGAGCGTTTTTTGCTCGTACGAGTTGTTAGTGAAACGATCCCCAGGAAGCGGCTTGGACGTTAGCAGGCAGAACAAATCGTACAAATTACCTCATTCCGAATCATCTTATCTTCCGTATAAAGTGTAAGTGTAGCTATATATACCTGGTGATCATTTGTGCATAAACTGAATGAACATTTAGGGAGAAATAACTTATTAAACAATGCATTTTTAAATGTTTTCGGAAGACTATCATCTGATCACTGTCACATTCGCGATTACCTCCGGTCGAACGGTAACATGAATTTATACCGTTCTGATACGATCATTATACGCGCGTCGGCGAGATCGCGTTTGGGTTGAAATGCTATTCTGCGCATCTAGAAAAATAACAGATATCAAGAGCCTTTACAAAAAATAGACTATGCGCACCAAAAAACTTACCCCCATTCGACGCCTGATATACCATTTACTCCCAGATTTGCTGCCCCCCCCCCCCCCACCCCTGGGTGCCCTTGTAAACACAGCTTTATTTCCCACAGAAGGACCGTTTGACCGAGAAGCTTGTTATCGTCCGGTCATAGGTTAAAACCGGGTTAAATCGCATGCACCCCGTGAACTGTTGCAGAGATGTTATGTTAGCATAGCATCAAACATGTCTGTCATGGAGAGTGAGGTCAATGGTGACCAGCCCTATCAGTATCAGTTTTATGGCATGATAAGCAAACAGAAACGTCAGGTCCGTACATTCTCATTTCACTGTTTCCTGCAATATCGTCTACCTCATGGTCTTGACGTACTGGCGCGCTCGAGTCGCACATCTGTTTATTTAGTGGCCGCTATCAAACTAACAGCCTTGCCGTTACGAACCAGGGCCTCATTAGGACTGACCGCAGTATAAGTATCGTTTTTTTGGGTTTTTTTGCAGTTGCAAAGCTTAATAAACGTACTTTTTTCATTCTGAATCGTTAGTTTGGTATATGGATGGGTCCCTTGTAGCTCCTCGAGGTGGTCAAGATATGATTTGGGATCATTAATTTTGGTATATGCATTCGTGACCCTTTCACCACCAATTCCCGATATACAGGGAACCATGCCCTTTCATCACCAATTAATTGGTGATTTTTCACTTTACATTTAACTGATCCGAAAATGTGTACGAATTGTTTACAAAATGACATCCAAAAATCGTTTTCGAACACTATTGGTCGTTGCTGGGGGATTCCATGGATACGCACGGCTCATTATAATAAATTGGTTGTTTTTTATTGGCTGCGCCTATGGCCACGCACTTAGTTATGCTTTTGCGTTCATGTTATGATGGCGAATGTAAATAAATGCACTGATTACTCAGAGGGTTACGAAGATCAAGCAGTGTTTTCTGATGCGTCTAGTGCCGAAAATGAGGGTGAAATAGGCGATGTTATTATGGACGTGCTGGCCCCAGAGGCTAACTTCGGTAGCGACGACGACCCCAGAGGCTAACTTCGGTAGCGACGACGAGGAATTTTATGGATTTGACGACATCGGCGCCGGTGATGGTAACCAACCTGATCTAGTGCAGGTAGCAATTTTATCTGGATCAAGCAGTATGGAGGCATTGAAACAACAGCAGAACAGACTCAATTCATTGCCACTCCTGGGCCCACGATGGCAAATGCACCTGGAACAGGTCGTGCCATTGATTTCTTCGGGCTCTTCTTTTACCCGATGACAATGATCCGAGATCGGAGCAACACAAACGCCAATCGCCAGAGAACAGCCAACCTACAGCAACACAAAGGGAAGTGGTACCCAGTCACAGGTGATGAGCTAACAGCCTTCTTCGGAGTCCTTATGTTTATCGAGCGATACCTGAGCTGCAGATTGAGGACTTTAGGTCGACAAGCAAGGATCGCTTTCGCTTCTGCAAATATGATCGAAGCGCATGTCAAGGTCACTCAAACTGGAGGTAGGATGATGTCAGCCATGAACCCCTCATCCCTACTGACACAGGCACTGACCACCTATGTTGTGTGTGCTATGAAAAGCACACAAGATGCATAGCAAGGAATCCAGGGTTACCATACAAAGATTTGCCACAGCAATAATTTAAAACTGCCATCAAGTACTTCAAGTGTGATGTGCATCAAGTGCGTAAGCCCCTTTTGGTAGGATAACCACCACAAATTACAATTTTTGAGATGAATTTATAATGAATATTGTTTGTTACATTATTGTTACAGAGCAGCCACTTGTCAGTATTATGTCATATTCTTTTGTTGATAATGTTAAATTTTATTGTTGATAATGTTAAATTTTATTGTTGATAATGTTATGCATCTTTTGAAACAGCAACTACACTCATTCGTGAAGTGCAGAATAAATTATTCTTCTACTCTCCAATTTGCCTCATGTTTTGTTATGTTAACTTACCAATAAAACAATCATATCACATATAGATGCTGAAAAACCATACAAAATGAGTTAAATATCGACAATATATATCATGCAAATTTTAAGCCAAGCTGCTGATAAAAAAACACCCAACTTTTAGAGGTATCAATTCTGTGGGCAGGATTCCAAAAAGCATCAGGATAGATTAAATATTAGCCAAGATATTGCTCAGAAAAATCACCAAATTTCCAAACAATGCCATCAGGAGGCTGGTGTACAAAGGAATTGGTTGCTAAGCGCATGGTGTGTTCAGGCTGGTGAACACAGGGCACTGGTGGTGAAAAGTTAAAACACAATTGTACATGAATGGGTCTTTTTTTAAGAGCACATGGTATGTAAATGGTTATCTTTTCTCAATTTGGCTTGGTATAGGTATGGTCTGGTTTTTGTTTCCCATGACACTCAACCCTACCCTTTTAAAAGGAGAGAATCAACTCCCCCACCCCCACCCCTTCAATTCCGCCGCAGGTTGTTTTCGTAAAAACAAGCGGTCACCAACAATAGGGTCGCTTTGGAACGGCTGTTATTTCCAAGAAAGCGACGCAGCTTGCAGTTGTCTAGATCCGAATAAGCAGTGCTTAGAGTGGATGGGAGTTTCCAAATGAATTAAATATTCATGCTCGATTGGTCATGTTACGTATAGATTTCTGAAACTTCACGAGTCAAAATAGCGGCGCCAAGATTCGTATTTCGTATCATTGAAAATAAGGGAAGTAGGCACCAAGCCTTCAAGCCAGTCCACTTCATAATAACATGGCAGCTATTGAAAGTGCCCCCCCCAAAGCTCACCAACGACAATGGTTTTTTTGGCGAATAATCACATGCGTGTAAGACAAAAACACATTACAGGCTCATGGGGAGTCATGACGCGCAGCGTGACTCAGTCACGCGCAAATTCCAACAAAACTTAGGTAGGAGTATTTATATTCATCGCGGAATTACAATGTAGTGCACCCTCGTGTGGATTAGCCGTGATCATATTGCCTATTATTTGTTGAGTAAATCGTCTTCAAATGAAACAATGGTTCATCGTGCTATAGGCGTTGTGGTCAAACCGTCATGTTCATGGATAACAATGCCGTAGCTCGGGGGGAATGCTGTCGGAAATTTGTAAGTGAAACTCGTAGCCAATGGATATAGTGCCACATAGTAATATTATTATACTGACTATTATGTAATATTGTACTGTCTGATTGATTGAATGTGAGTTATATATTCATAAACAGCCGGTTTTAAGGATAATCCGTTTTGTTTTGACAAGCGATAACAACGATCGACGGTTTAAAAAAAACCTCCGTTATTTTTATTCCTTCGTCTAAATCGATAATTCTTCAATTTTTCTGTGTAATGAACACAATAGCATATTGTCAATTTTCTTGTGAGAAACAAAATGTGATCGCGAAGGTTTGTGTGAAATTGTAGCTATTATTTGTTTTTGTCCTCAGACAATCTGTTTCGAGGAAACGGTTAGAGGTCATGTTGAGACGAATTAAGATACAATGCTTTATGAATATCTTTATACCCGTATCTTTAAGAGTCTATGGGAAGACACAATGGATTTTCTGTTGTATTCCGTTAGTGCGGTCTATTACAATATTCACCCTCCATACAAAGAAATTGACAACTGACTTTTGAAGTAAACTGTAATATGGTGCAGTGATATATGTACTATGAACAGAATTTTTAAAAATGATAACAAAACTAAAAAAATGACATAAAATGACTGCTATGGATTATTATAAAATATGTATGTTTATTTGTATAACACGTAACTTTAAAATTGATGGACAAAATATCAGATCATTGTCATGTACATAGCAAACAACATAACGACTAGTTACAACTCTATCAATTTCCGGCACAGGCTAGACACCAAGTTTTAGTATATTTTCTTTCTGAACCTTATATTTAAACTTGAATTGTGTCGTACATGAGGTGTGACTTTGATCTAAACTCAACGGAAATAATTAGTAGTTATGTGCGCACAAATTACTTTGAAACCAACTCGTTGCAGCGCAGACGCGGGCGCACTGGGCGCGAAAATACTCGCAGCGCGTCAAAGGTGGTTCCAGCCAAAGGACGCGCAGTTACACGATGGCCGCTTGGTGGCGCGGCAGGGAACTGTAGCATTTCCCTTTCATCATCATCACGATCAGCCGTGTGGTTAGGCGGTGTCGCCTGTCGGCTAGTCTTCAACTCTTGGAGCATCCATTTCTGTAGCTGGTATGCGCATACGTCGAGATCAGTAGCGTATCGCTTGCTTTCCCACAAGTCGTCGAGTCTAGATTTGAAGCTGTTCACTGATGGTGCAGAAACCACAGAGTTAGGTAGGCGATTCCAGACGGAAGAAGAAGAAGTTTCCCCTCAAGGCTAGACGATGTCTCCTTTTGCTCAGTTTCAGGGAATGGCCACGATTGACCCTCGTGGTTCTGTCACCTATCGGCAGTATGGAGACATAATCCACACTGTACACTCCATGAAGATGAAGGTATTTGTACACCTCGATCATATCCCCCCGACAGCGGCGATATGTGAGGGAAGGAAGGTCCAAAACCTTTAGACGGTCCTCATATGCTAAGTCTCTCAAGTGTGGGAGGAGCCTTGTGGCCCGCCGTTGAACCTGCTCAATCACTATGACATCTTTCTTGTAGAGAGGGTACCAGATAATGTTGCCGTACTCCAAATGAGGCCTCACCAGGGCCTGGAATAACAATTTCAGAGACTCGTTATCCAGATTAACATACGATCTTCTGATCATCCCAAGGATTCTGTTAGCCTTGGCGACTGCTTCACTCACATGCGACGAGAAAGTCAGCTTATTATCGACATGTACCCCAAGGTCCTTTTCACAAGTAGAAACTTCCAGCACGGAGGTTTTCCGCTGACTGTCAGTTATCGTATATGCATGACATGGGTTATTGTAACCTAGATGCATACATTTGCACTTTGAGGTATTAAACCTCATTTGCCATTTGTTGGTCCAACACGAAAGGGCGTCAAGGTCCTGCTGTAGCATATCACAGCCATTGGCATTATCGACACTGTTGAACACCTTTGAGTCATCTGCAAACAATGCGGTGGGACATTGGCATGCATCTGGCAAGTCATTAATGAAACAGACAAAAAGTAGAGGTCCTAGTACGGAGCCTTGTGGGATCCCACTGGTGACAGGCACCCAGTCATAGGCCTCTAATTTCACTTTAAGCCTGGCATGGGGTACCGTATCAAATGCTTTAGCAAAGTCAAGATAGATCGCGTCAAGAGGTGATCCGCTATCGAGAATATCTGTCCATTTATCCAAGGTCTCTATAAGCTGGGTCATGCACGATCGACCATTTATAAAAACCGTGTTGACACTTTGCTAGTAGGTCGCATGAGAGTAAATGGTTCATTACATTGTCTCTAATTATCCTCTCCATGACCTTACACACCACAGGGGTAAGGCTTACTGGTCTATAATTGTTGACTGATGTTTTATCAGCTATTTTGAAAATTGCTGTGACAAAACCATCCTTCCAGGCTGATGGTACCACTCCCATTTCTAACGAGCGCCTGGATAGATTGAACAATGGAAGGGATAATACCTCGGCATACTCCTTTAATATCCTAGGGTGAATACGGTCAGGGCCTGGTGACTTGTTCGGTTTCAATGCTTTCAGAATTTTTTCCACGTCAAGACGGGAAAATGCTATGTCCTCAAGGGATATATCAGGCTCAAGAGTATCGAGAGTTGGCATATTCTCCATATCCTCACGAGTAAACACGCTGCCAAAGAAGTGGTTCAATAAGTCCGCCTTCTCACTATCTGTATTAGTCTTGGTATTGTCCCCTTTAACTAAGTTTGCTATTAGCGTACTTATAGAAGGCCTTTGGGTTCGTCTTAGCTAGCTTGGCTATTCCTTTTTCATACTCTTTAACCGCTTTACGGATTTCCCACTTGGCCTGATTTCTAGCACTGGCATATTCTAAGTAGTCCAGGCCATCACGTATTTGCATGTATCGGCGGAAGGCACATTGTTTTTTCTTCACTTTGGCCAGAGCTTTATCATTCATCCATAAAGCCGTGAGCGCCCGTGTTTAACACACGGTACATAGTCATTGGTGGCTTTGGTCACAGTACTTCTAATTGACGACCACATTTGATCAACTGACAGACCATCGAGATCAGTGTCCCAATCCACAGAGTGGATGGCTTTCCTCATGTCATCATAATTACCTTTCTGGTAGCAGTACGATTGACCCTTCCCTGGGCTATCCACCGAATAACAGTGGAACAGCCATTGCAACACGACATGATTTTTGCCAATAGGTTCGCCATAATTAATGTTCATTACCATATTGTCCTCATTTGTTATAATCAGGTCAAGAATGTTTGCCTTCTGATTTGCTCTATAATGTGTGGGACTATCGACATGTTGGACCCAGAAGGTGTCCTGGAAACTTGCCATGAAACCGTGAGCCCTGTGTTTCTCGGGTACAGGCGCCGATTGATTGACCCATGAAATTTCTGGGTAGTTCAAGTCTCCCATGACCATGACATGTGAAGCCTCACTAGCACTTGCTTCTCGTATTAAATCATTTAACCTGTCGTTATCTGTTTCACTAGAGTTCGGTGATCGGTAGATGACACCAATGCCTGCAAGACTGGTCATACACCAGGTCGAGGCAGACTGATTGGATAACTGAACTTCTGATGACCTCATCAAATCTTTGACATATAATGCGGTACCACGACCCGTAGGGTTGTAATACAAGTTATAACAACTCAAATGCAAGTCCTGATCGGACAAGGGCTCAGATGAATTCTTTGGATTCACTTCTGTCAAACCAATGATCTCTGCTGGAGACATATATAACCTAGCAATAAGTTCCGTTTTCTTGTTAGGAAAAGAGTCCATATTGGTGTAGAAACACGGCAGTCCAAATTTACTAAACTTATTTACACTATTTACATAGTCATTGATGCGGTTTCCCGTTACTGGGACACGATTTTCCCCGACCTGATGGTGATCGGTGGAACCTTTAGGTAGGTCTGTTCTGACTCTGTCGTCACAACACGATCGAGTTCTGGGACACGTGGGCGACTCTCTGCCTCTGTTGTCTCGACACTCACTGACTCCATCCTCCGCTGAGAGTATACATTCCCTCTCCGGATTGTCAGATTTGTTTCCTTTCCATTTTTCTCTGCTTGAGATCGCTGAACCTTCAGCTGCGCACGCAGCTCTTGGTCCAGTGACCTCTCTAGGGGCGTCATATCGCGCTTTATATAAACGTTCCTCCTCCAGTCCAAGTCTGATTTGCGCAGGTTTTTGCATTTTGCAAAATTTCCTTGTGAGTGTCATTGTCATGAATGGACATTCGCAACGGTCTCGACTCCTCAGGATCCTCAGATCTAGCACCTAGTCTGACCGGGTTTGTGTTCCTGAGGTTTGAAATGTCAACATCAAGTTCCTCACGAAACATTCGCTCCACGACACATAAGTCTTGTTCGCGGCGTTCATCAATTTCACTGCTGTCACTCTCCTCAACGCCAAAGAGCACAATATTGGCCCTTCTGCGTTCCCTATCCTGCATCTCCCTCACACTGTCATCAATCACCGAGCTACTCCTTGCAACGGTCGGTTGCTCTCCAATGACCCCGATGGCCGCATTTGCTTCAACCCCCTCCGCCACCGTATGCCGAGCCTTTGGCGGTTGGTATGTCCTAGATTCTAGTCTCTCAAATCTATCTGAGCACTCGCTTCTGAAACTTGTGAAGCCCTGCTTGACTTCGCCCAACTCGCGCTGCACCGTGGCAAGTTTGGAGCCAAGGCTGGACTCAATGTCATGTCTGAATTTGCTAAGGAACTGTTGGCAACTGCCCTCAACCGATTTGTCTACTCTGACAGCCACTAGTGCCGGTTCAATACAGTCAATACAGTACCAATGCATGTGCGACTTCGGTGATGTCAGGGTTTCGTACTCGGTATCTGACAGGCATGAGCACTCTAAACAAACCTGAACATTGCAACGTTCACATAATACATGTTTTACCTCATCCCTGGCACAGTCAGAGTCCCAGAACTTGCAAAGATTCTCATTTACGACATAGTTCTCAACGTGTTTTTGCGCACTATCAAGACCATAGTCCTCATCATCCGTGACACAATGGCCGCCATTTTGGCCGCCATTTTGTTGCACGCCTTCATCCGTTTCTGATTCTAGCATAATCCCAGCCGAATTCACACTCTTTTCGCTCATTCCGACACCGGTCTTACGAGTACTGGTCGGCAGTGAGCGCTAATAATCATTAATTTCCGTCTGTGGTAGTTGGGCAATATATAGCCCTGGAAATGTCGAATTTTATCGAAATTTACGGAGCGATATCAAAACTTCCGCTCTACTTCCGGCGCATGCGCATCCTTTAAGGAATGTTAAACCACAGGTAGCCTGCGTGAACTGGGCGCCGAGATCAAACTACTCCTTCAATCTGTAGACAATCTATGGTAATTCTTGTTTCTCTTATGGAACTTTTACAGGCAGCGAAAAAAGGGCAACTACTAGATATAAAATCACTGGGACGCTCCGCGTTCTCGTGTTCTTTCTGCATATCAACCCACGTGAGACTGCGTCGTGCTTGATTATCGCTTGTAGGTGCCACCGCTAAATGACCAACACATCACCCACGTGACCATGCGATAACCAATACTTAACCAATACTACCCGTCCAAACAAAATCCGCCAATTAGCCTAGATATTATAAATACCCATTGCATAAGGCGTCATGTCAAGATGAACTCAAAAGCTGCTCGTAGCTTAGACGCGCCCATATCACGCAGCTAGTTGAGGAACCACTTTCGCGCTAAAACCAACAGCGTGTGCTTTGATCTTTTCATACACCAAGATTCGCAGAATTTTTTAAGGCCCCATCTCTTTTTCACCTTACTTTTGCAAAAATGCTCATCTTGATGGAAAAGCTCCCTGACCTAAACACGGGTTTCCGTCCAAGTTCCCTGACTCCCAAAAACTGTGAGTTTACTCGAAAAACTTCTGGTTGACGCATACGACTGGTTTATCCATAAAATGACTGGTTGACGCGTATGTTACTGGTTTATGTGAAGAATTGTTCAATACTAAGCGATGTCGGGTAGGAATAGGCCTAGCGTACAATAACGCTTCCAACACATTGTTTTTGTGGCGCGGTATCAACGACGGTTTTCGGTCGGCGAGCACCGCTGGAATGCGATCCGATACTCATCAATATTATTTTTCATTCCTAATGTTTCCAGCTGGTTGCCCAGAATTTATCACAGTGATAATGGAGTCCACCCCCGCAAGGGCGTAGCTGGAACCCAAATTGAAGTACTCCCATTGCCTTGTCATTTCATCTGCATTTTCATAAAACTAACCTTATCTACAGAAAAAAAGTTTTCTTGAGACACATTAATATAGCCAGCATGCCTAAATGTTTTTACTGCCACTTGGATTGGATTGAAGTCGCTTGCAATCAAATGTCATTCGATAGTTGCTACAGCGAAAGAGATTAGCTAAATAACGGACACCGAAAAGCTGTTACAGAAACGCTTTATCATAAACAAACCGAACATTCAATTACGAGTCCAAATGAAAGGAGCTAAGACAGAAAGGGTCACAAACGGGGAATAACCTCGGGAAAGAAAGGAATGATTCTTTTATCACATGAGAGAAATGATTAACCTCACATATGCGTGGGATCAACATTCCAGGCAGAAGTTAAATACTAGAGCCTTTCATAGAGCACAACGTTATGATGTCATATATAGAGAATATACCTAGAACACATCATGACATAACTCGGTGGGCTGATCCAAACGCTATGACCTCCCGTTGAGCTAAATGCTACACAAAGAGGGTCGCCTCCAAATAAGTAAGTGTGCAAATGGGTTAAATAAACGGCCGTCATCAGGTTAGGCTACTATATAATGCGCAAAAGCACTCGGGTGGAGGCCAAAGTATGCCCTCTTAACGCAGCTATGAGCTCTTTATTATATCCAGTACTCATACACCAATCTCAGTTAGCACACCCCCCTCACTATAATTTCCCTTACCATGACTCGACCCTCACTATCCTTTCCCCGCCACCACGCGACCGTCACTCTAACTCAACCCTCATCTTCCCCCTAACCATACATCCCCTGACCAGAACTTCCCCTAACTTTACCTTCCCTTCTGTCATTAGATCCTCACTTTCCCCACTATCACTCGATCATCACTATCCTTCCCCAATATGACTTGACCGTCACTATCCTTCCCCACTATCACTTGACCAGCACTTTACCTTCCCCACTATCACTTGACCATCACTTTACCTTCCCCACTATCACTTGACCATCACTTTACCTTCCCCACTATCACTTGACCATCACTTTACCTACCCCACTATCACTTGACCATCACTATCCTCCCCCACTATCACTTGACCACCACTTTCATTCCCCACTATCACTTGACTATCACTTTCATTCCCCATTATCACTTGACCATCACTATCTTTCCCCACTATCACTTTCCCATCACTATCCTCCCCCACTATCACTTGACCATCACTATCCTTTCCCACTATCACTTGACCATCACTTTCATTCCCCATTATCACTTGACCATCACTGTCTTTCCCCACTATCACTTGCCCATCACTATCCTTCCCCACTATCACTTGACCATCACTATCCTTTCCCACTATCACTTGATCATCCCTTTACCTTCCCCACTATTACCCTCATCTAACCCTCACCTTCACTTGACCTTCACAATCCTTTTCCCTCACCCTCAGTTGACCCTCACTATCCTTTCCCTCCCCTCCCAAAATACTCGACCCTCACTATCCTTTCCCTTGCCTTGACTGGACCCTCACTACCTTTTCCCTCATCAATACCTGACTACCACCATCATTCCCCTCACTCCAGTGATCCGCACTTTTTTTGGCGCATCCCTTATCTCACCCTCACCATTTCCTTTACCCTCACTATCATTTCCTTCACCCTCACTATCATAACCCTCAACATAACTTGACCCTCATTATCCTCTTTGTCGACCTCATTTTACCCCAAGCATTCTCTTCCTTCAGCTTTACTCGACCTAGGTATCCTCTTTCCTCACCATCATTAGAACCTCATTTTTCTAATCCCTCACCATCACGTGGACCTCAATATCCATTCCCTGACCCTCACTAAACCTTCACTATCTTTTCACTCACAATCACTTAACCTTCGCTTTCCAATTTCCTCACCATCAATTGACCCTCAATATCATTTCCATCATTCTCACTCGACCCTAACTTTCCTTTCCCTCGCCATCACTCGACCCTCTTTTTTCTTTTCCCTCACAATCAATCAGCCCTCACTGTCCTTTCTCTTGCCATCCTCTCCCTCACCATGCTTTCCCCCACTAAAAAAAAATAAGGATTCAAATTTCACATAATTCGAGCCAACATTGACAGGATGACAGCCACTTTTTACTTCTCCAGACACCTGTCTGAAATTGCCAAACAATGCTAATCTATTGCAACCAGACATCTGTCTGAAATTGCCAAACAATGCTAATAAAAATATATATATATATATATATATATATATATATAGATATATATATATATAGATATATATATATATAGAGAGAGATATATATATATATATATATATATATATATATATATAGTATATATATATAAATATATATATATATATATATAAATATATATATATATATATATATATATATATATATATATATATATATATATATATATATATATATATATATATATCTATATATATATATATATATATATATATATATATATATATATATATTATATACTTTAACAGCAAGTTAGAGCTGAGGTGTGTCAGCTATCCGAACATGAACTAACCAGCAAGTTAGAGCTAAGATGTGTAAGCTATCCCAACAAGACCTGACCAGCAAGTTAGGGCTGAGGTGTGTCAGCTATGCCAACATGACTTAACCAGCAAGTTAGAGCTGAGGTGTGTCAGCTATGCCAACATGACTTAACCAGCAAGTTAGGGCTGTGGTGTGTCAGCTATGCCAACATGACTTAACCAGCAAGTTAGAGCTGAGGTGTGTCAGCTATGCCAACATTACCATACCAGCAAGTTAGAACTGTCAGATGTGCCAACGTGACCCAACCAGCAAGTTAGAGCTGAGGTGTGTATGTCAGCTTTCCCAACATGATTGTCAATTGTAGACTGTAAAGCAAATTCCCGAATCGGGCTAATAAATTATTTTATCTTATTATCTTATGCACGTTGTAAATTCGTCACTACCTAAAACAGCTGTAGCAACTGAAATAACAATGCTCCCCTAGTTAAGCGCATGCGCAATTGGGGCTTGCTTGTTAGGTGGTGCTTGGCCGACAAGCATCACCCACTGGGTTGTCAGCTCTCTCAGCGCTGAATCCCTACTCGCTCAATTTCGCTTTCCGAGGAAGTACACGGCATGTGACCGAAATGTTTCGCTACATAACACCGACTTCTGTAGGTTCCGGTAGATAGCGCCTTGTTATTCCCGCCATTGAGTCGCTAGAGTACGCCTCCTTACTTTCATCATTATAAGAACAACCCCATGCGCCGTATTGCTTCAGTATGTCGTACACACGCACAGATCCAGTTTACCGACTTCGATTTAGTTTTGAATCCAGAAGGAACATTTTTTAAAATTCTTCCAGCACTCACAGAATCCGACTCGAAAGTTCTCCAATTCGACATTGAATGCTAGCAAGGAATGACCTCAAGCTAGAACCCTCCATCATTAAATACCTATATACAATACATTATTCCACATTGAGCGATAAAACTCGGAGTTATGCTGGTCTGTTGTCACATCAAGTTATACATATTAATAAAGAACTGACATTTAGAAAGCTATTCTCTCTGATCGATCCATTTCCCAACTGATTCACAATGGCAGCGTTATCAAAATAACTGGGGCATCATTATGATAGTGGCATCATAATGACCAAGGCATGATAATTGATATGATGACCAATGCTAGTGCTCCAACCAAAGTGTTGATAGCGAAGCTAAAAATATTTGTTTCAGCTGCAGGTTTTCTTTTAACAAAATGCTATTTCAATTGTTGTTGTATTAATTTGTTGTGGTGATGAAATGGAAGATTTGTGGTCATCACTCCGTTCAACAACGAAGTGTTACATCGACAGGTGATGCATCACCAATACCGTGATGCTTAGACAGCATCCCATCCTCAAAGTGTCACAGGGCTCACACCCGCCGAGCAACTGCTGCTGGGATTGAAGTCAAAGGTCATTCCATGGTGGTCCATAGAACCGTGGTCCATAGAACCATGGTCCATATAACCGTGGTCCATAGAACCGTGGTCCATGGTGGTGTGAGTGGACCTTTGGGCTCTGTTTAAAACTTTGGACATATTTCTTCCCTTAGTAACATCAAGCTCTTAACATTCACCTTCTACTCCTACAGTGACAGCTGCTGGGCCCTATCTCATGGTATTGATAAAGCCTTCACAAAGTTTGAGAAACCTTTCTCAATCGTATGGGGGCGGGGATGGGTGGTCCCTTATGAAATTCTGAGACAAACACATATCAAAGTTAAGAAAACCGTCAGGAAAAACACATAACATAGCAATTAGAGCTTAGGCTAGACCATTATGATCTTACCATCAATCTCGCTTGCTGTAGCATTATATCGAATGATAGTTTAACATGTGATCTAGAGTTAGGATCATAATGGTCTAGCCCAAGCGCCGCTGATTAAGTCCGTGTGTTGACCTTGACTCTCTTAACTAGCTATCTCGGGCAGTTCATTCATGAGCACATTCCTAAGATGAACCGTGTGTTATATCCAATATAAGATGAATGTGGTATTTTAATTGAAAGTTACTCCCAATTTATGCTTGCAAACTTGCTTCACATTATTGTAGCAGCCTAATTTGGGAGGTCTTTCGACTAACTATCAGCGCGGACTATGAACGGTTGCTATCAAAATGTCGATCGCGCAATGTTTTAGTCACAAACTCAATCTACTTAAACGTAAATATAAACAACAACATCATTGCGACTTCTAATTGCAGAGCTTGTCCACATCAACGACACAATTGCTCATCACGTATCTTCTGAAGCTTATTTTCTGATAACTCGTTAATAACTCTCAATTCACTATGTATACATAACTGTACGTTGCCGTCACTGGTAACAATACAAATAAGAAGAAACACATGTCAGAGAGCACAATGATATATTGCAGAAGCACGCGGATATATATATATATATATAGATAAATATTCATGAATATATATATAAGATACTAATTTATACGGATAAATCCAACCTTTCGTGTTTGCGTTTATTTGCGGAATACCTAACTTTTGAAATCATTTTCCGTCAACATGGATTTGAATTATAATATTTGTTGTAGATGTGATCCTTATGAACCAATGTTAGCGTTTCTTGAACTTAATCACAGTTGTAGATAGACGAATAATGAGAACAAAACACAATTTTTCGGTATCACAATTTCAAAATCAATCAAATCTTTTAATTATTCAAACAAACATATTCTACACTCATGTTTAAACATTATTTTTACCATATATATGTATATATATATGTATGTATGTATATAAATTATTTTTCTTATACATAATGAATATATATATATATATATATATATATATATATATATATATATATATATATATATATATATATATATATATATATATATATATATATATATATATATATATATATATATATAAAAAAAATAATTTTTGTTGTAGATGGGATCCTTATAAACCATTGGTAGCGATCTATTTCAATATTTGCTGATAGAAAAATGATGATTTATTGGTAATTGAATTTTAGCCTCAATTAAATCTTTTAATACTTCAAATTAACATATTCAACTCTCATTAATAAACATTATTTAGACCATTTGGGTCACAGTATATATGGTTGTCGAGAAGATATTGAAGTTTTCGGGTTATGTCAATCTCGCATATGTATGAAGTTCTGTTCATCACGCCATGATCCATTCAGCAAAATGGACTTTCTGGTTTGTCTCAATTTCATATTGTTGTTGTCGTTTGTTGTAAGCTCTCGCGCGTGTTAATCACATTCGTACTGTTAAAACCTCCCAAACATTGGCATGCGCAGCAGTCATTAACTGTCTTGATTTCGTGATATCAGTAGAATTAACAGCAGAGCAGTGCAATTGGAGTTCGCGAATCTGTTATTCTAAGAAGATGCAGTTTACGAAAATCACGGCTAGGTGTGGGTGGTTCCACACTGCAAGGGGTTCACATTAGCAGATCGTATGATGCGTTCAGCATAAACATTAGTAAATAACCGTAGCTTTATTCTCTTGCATACTTTTGGATGAATTGTTCTTTTAATACATAGTTGTAGCTCGATATTCGGCTAGAAATGAGAGTGATCGGGCGTGTTGCCTCTGGTGATAGTCATATTTCCGTTGCGTCTTGTGGTAATATCGACTTAGTTATTTCCTGTGATACATCTCATATAATTGGAATGATGCACTGAGGTGCCCAAGCGTATACCTGACAATCTTACCATAATTGTTAAGCCATGTTTGTCCTTTATTCTATTTCGATACACTACGCTACTTGTGTTCAACTTTGCTTTCAACATCAATGCAATGTCAGAAAACTGAATGCAATTCATATGCTAATGCCTCTGCATGGCGTGAGTTTACCATGCGGGCTATCCAGTTTGCTGATTCACCCAACGTAAGTTTATCAAAACCCTGCATTATTCAAGATGAAAGTTAATGAAGATTTTTCGCACTGGAACAAAGTTACCTGAATAAGGATTGTTCAGCTAAATATTTAATGATGAGAATGCCCTGGAGATATGCAGAGGTCCCTTAATGCTTAGTTGATGCAAGTGGTTATCTCATCGATGTTTCAACCCAAACAGATCCGACTACATATGGTGTTCTGTAGCACAGAGTCGGTTTGAGACCATGGCATTACAATTACGTTGAATTAAGCCGCCACAACTCTTGCAACATTTGTTGAAGCTCCATCTATCTAGCAACGGAGTAAGTCTGGGCGAAAAAGATAACTAAATATTTCGTAAGCGAGTGTGTGTGGTATTTTGCTATACCATGAGCTATGTTTTAGCGTGGGTGTGTTTTCCATTATGATTCTACTTGGATCTTGACATGTCGTAATACTGGACTCAATGGTGAGGCTAACAATGCAAGGCTGTTGAGCCGACAAACAAACACAACGCATATTTGTCGGTAGTTCAGAATTATATGGCTATCCCGAACATTGATGAAATTTGGCAGCGACCATGTTGGTCTTGTGGAGGACTGCTAAACAATGAACACTCACGCACCATTCACGGTTAACACGTATTGTGTTGTCAAAACGGTTCTTTGATATTTGCTTTAATAAGTTACGAGTGCGATATGACGAATGGAATCTACACAGCGTTGCTCTTTGTGAGGATGCCGATATGACCTTGGTGTTGTGATCTTACATCTCAAATCTACCGCGTTGTCTTGAGGGAGGACTTACATGATGAACGTAATAGGAACAGTACTGCTTATATTTGTTAAAGATAATGATGATATATACCGAACAAAGATAATGCGATATATAAGGAACAAATAATATGATGATATATAAGGAACAAAGATAATATGATGATATATAAGGAACAAAGATAATATGATGATATATAAGGACGATGATTATATAAGGAAACAAAGATAATATGATGATATATAAGGAACAAAGATAATATGATGATATATAAGGAACAAAGATAATATGATGATATATAAGGAACAAAGATAATATGATGATATATAAGGAACAAAGATAATATGATGATATATAAGGAACAAAGATAATATGATGATATATAAGGAAAAGATAAATATGATGATATATAAGGAACAAAGATAATATGATGATATATAAGGAACAAAGATAATATGATGATATATAAGAAACAAAGATAATATGATGATATATAAGGAACAAAGATAATATGATGATATATAAGGAACAAAGATAATATGATGATATATAAGGAACAAAGATAATATGATGATATATAAGGAACAAAGATAATATGATGATATATAAGGAACAAAGATAATATGATGATATATAAGAAACAAAGATAATATGATGATATATAAGGAACAAAGATAATATGATGATATATAAGGAACAAAGATAATATGATGATATATAAGGAACAAAGATAATAATGAGATGATATATAAGGAACAAAGATATATGATGATATATAAGGAACAAAGATAATATGATGATATATAAGGAACAAAGATAATATGATGATATATAAGGAACAAAGATAATATGATGATATATAAGGAACAAAGATAATATGATGATATATAAGGAACAAAGATAATGATGATATATAAGGAACAAAGATAATATGATGATATATAAGGAACAAAGATAATATGATGATATATAAGGAACAAAGATAATATGATGATATATAAGGAACAAAGATAATATGATGATATATAAGGAACAAAGATAATATGATGATATATAAGGAACAAAGATAATATGATGATATATAAGGAACAAAGATAATATGATGATATATAAGGAACAAAGATAATATGATGATATATAAGGAACAAAGATAATATGATGATATATAAGGAACAAAGATAATATGATGATATATAAGGAACAAAGATAATATGATGATATATAAGGAACAAAGATAATATGATGATATATAAGGAACAAAGATAATATGATGATATATAAGGAACAAAGATAATATGATGATATATAAGGAACAAAGATAATATGATGATATATAAGGAACAAAGATAATATGATGATATATAAGGAACAAAGATAATATGATGATATATAAGGAACAAAGATAATATGATGATATATAAGGAACAAAGATAATATGATGATATATAAGGAACAAAGATAATATGATGATATATAAGGAACAAAGATAATATGATGATATATAAGGAACAAAGATAATATGATGATATATAAGGAACAAAGATAATATGATGATATATAAGGAACAAAGATAATATGATGATATATAAGGAACAAAGATAATATGATGATATATAAGGAACAAAGATAATATGATGATATATAAGGAACAAAGATAATATGATGATATATAAGGAACAAAGATAATATGATGATATATAAGGAACAAAGATAATATGATGATATATAAGGAACAAAGATAATATGATGATATATAAGGAACAAAGATAATATGATGATATATAAGGAACAAAGATAATATGATGATATATAAGGAACAAAGATAATATGATGATATATAAGGAACAAAGATAATATGATGATATATAAGGAACAAAGATAATATGATGATATATAAGGAACAAAGATAATATGATGATATATAAGGAACAAAGATAATATGATGATATATAAGGAACAAAGATAATATGATGATATATAAGGAACAAAGATAATATGATGATATATAAGGAACAAAGATAATATGATGATATATAAGGAACAAAGATAATATGATGATATATAAGGAACAAAGATAATATGATGATATATAAGGAACAAAGATAATATGATGATATATAAGGAACAAAGATAATATGATGATATATAAGGAACAAAGATAATATGATGATATATAAGGAACAAAGATAATATGATGATATATAAGGAACAAAGATAATATGATGATATATAAGGAACAAAGATAATATGATGATATATAAGGAACAAAGATAATATGATGATGATATATAAGGAACAAAGATAATATGATGATATATAAGGAACAAAGATAATATGATGATATATAAGGAACAAAGATAATATGATGATATATAAGGAACAAAGATAATATGATGATATATAAGGAACAAAGATAATATGATGATATATAAGGAACAAAGATAATATGATGATATATAAGGAACAAAGATAATATGATGATATATAAGGAACAAAGATAATATGATGATATATAAGGAACAAAGATAATATGATGATATATAAGGAACAAAGATAATATGATGATATATAGGAACAAAGATAATATGATGATATATAAGGAACAAAGATAATATGATGATATATAAGGAACAAAGATAATATGATGATATATAAGGAACAAAGATAATATGATGATATATAAGGAACAAAGATAATATGATGATATAAGGAACAAAGATAAATGATGAAATAAGATAATTATATGATGATATAAAGGAACAAAGATAATATGATGATATATAGGAACAAAGATAATATGATGATATATAAGGAACAAAGATAATATGATGATATATAAGGAACAAAGATAATATGATGATATACAAGGAACAAAGATAATATGATGATATACAAGGAACAAAGATAATATGATGATATATAAGGAACAAAGATAATATGATGATATATAAGGAACAAAGATAATGATGATATATAAGGAACAAAGATAATATGATGAACAAAGATAATATGATGATATATAAGGAACAAAGATAATATGATGATATATAAGGAACAAATAATATGATGATGGAACAAAGATAATATATATAAGGAACAAAGATAATGATGATATATAAGGAACAAAGATAATATGATGATATACAAGGAACAAAGATAATATGATGATATATAAGGAACAAAGATGGTAGAGCAAATTAGGTGTCGTCTCGAGCATTCATTGAACACAGAGGAGCATTTTATGGCTATGTCAGCGTCATGATATTATATGAAACCGATTGCTGCGTCAGGTATTTGTACAGTTATAGCTGTAATCATCCTTCACGTTACCCAAGTGTGAGTCAACAAGTGTGTGCTGTTACATGCAATTCATATAGATACATAAGATTGGTACTCCTGAGAGACAAATTGTACAAAGCATTGATGTTCTCGATAAATTCAAGATAATGATATCTTAGTGCTCAGGGAGTATCAAACGAGAGACTGAATTATTATCTTTGAATGGCACCGAACAAATGATAATCAATTACTAAGTCAATCAAGAACCTGTGTCAGTCTGGTTTCTGTACAGATTACTATATGTCAGACAGTAACAACAAGACCATGATAAGGATGAAAGAGAACTAATTATCGATCCATAACAACGACATGGAAAAAGACAGGCGTCCTTCAATAAAGAGACTTTGAAAGTGATTTCAGCGCATCGATCGTTGTTATCAGTTGTGAAGTCTATAGATCTCCCTGCATTATGGAACCACATCACTGCCCTATAGGCATTGCCGCCTAGATATTAGATCTAACCACGTGCTGATCACGATAATTTGCTTGGTGAACTAAATTGAAAATGAAGTAGAAAATAGACGAACACTCTCTGTGCAAAAGGGTATGAGAGGCATTGAGCTGAAAAAAATGAAGAGTTTGTTTATCGTGTCTTGTGGTGCAGTGCTATTTAACTGCTACTCGGGTGCAATGCAAGCATCATATATCATTGCTATGGCTGCAATCAGCGACCGACCAGGTAATGTATTAACAATAGGATGGAAAAGTGTAAATATCGTTGTGAATGATGAAAAGCACCACACCCACTGTATAGTGGTGCAACAATGCTGATCCCCTGAACGGTTACGAAATGATTCCCATTATAAAAGAAAATTGTAATGCCTGATGGAGCCTAGGAAACTATGCGCTTTTTTCGATTCATTAACGTTTGTCTTGCACAAAAACGCCGCCCGTCATCATACATTATGGCAACACTTAAAACCAAGTTCCAGCTTTTCCAGCCAGCCGTCAGTATATGACGGCATATGGTAATGTTTGACAGTTAGTACATTGAAACCTGTTTGGAGGTCATGATTGGCATCTTATGGCTTTCACACTAATGGATGTACTCAGCTATGTAACTTTCTCCGCTGCCTGCACAACATGGGAATGAACATTTATCCATTAACTGTAGCATCAAGTAGCTACTAATGTTGTTGTAATAATTGCAATGTTCTTTCCTGCGTCAGTGGTTGTTGTGACAGTTATAATTGCATCGAAGATATTGTTTCAATTATCTTAAGAGCTGTAATGGCTAGCCAGTATGATACTAATTAAGTACATTTACGCATGGTTGCTTCAAATCGGTAACAATGCTGCCATAAAATATATGGTTGATTCAACTGATGCTGCTTCAGCAATAGAAGCTCTGAGAAAACAAATTGTACGGTATGTTTTACATAAGAGTACTGTACTTGCATTTGCATTGTATGAACTGCAAAGTCACTGTGTTAACCAATATAATGGATGAAATAACCATTGACTGTACGGATGATATTCACAGCAGGAATCAAACATATAATACATTGGATAGCGTAACTTTATCACTGAGGATGCAGAACATTCAGAGAATATATCGGTTCTGGAAAGAGCAGTAGATAATGATATTTCAACAAACATATATTTAGCCCGAATTAAATACATAACTTAAATCGACTGGTTATTTATAGTTCTTAATTCCTGAAGCAATATACGAATAAGGGCATTGCTTTCAGGGTAGTAGATTAAGCAAACAGCCCCATTAACGGATTTTCTTTGTAGTTTAACGATGATGTAAATGTAAACGCGCCGTACCTCGGATTTGCTTTGATATGTATGTATGAGGAGCCAGGGTGAGAGCTATTTACCCGAGTATGTCCACAAGTGTTACAGTATTTTGATGCTTATCTAAACCTTCAAACAGTGGTCTCTTTCTCACAATATTTGTTTGATAATCCGAGCTGATCCGGTAGATTTGGATGGAAGATATTTCTAATGCAAATTACTTCTCCTCGAATTGATATACAGACTATTGATCAAATGGTCATGGAGTTTGATGGTTACGACTGAATAAATCAAGACCCGCGCAATTAAACGAGTAACATAAGTTGGTTGTTGCATCCATAATTAACACTTACTAACTCTCCATGTCGTAATTTAACACCACATCCAGCATCTAGACCCCACCCCGAGCCTCTCAACACCACCACGAGCTACTCAACACCACCCCGAGCACATCAACACCACCCCGAGCATCTCAACACCACCCCCAGCATCTCAACACAACCCCCAACATCTCAACACCACCCCGAGCATCTCAACACCCCCGAGCATCTCAACAGCACCCAGCATCTCAACACCACCCCGAGCATCTCAACACCACCCCGAGCATCTCAACACCACCCCCAACATCTCAACACCACCCGAGCATCTCAACACCACCCCTCAACACCACCCCGAGCATCTCAACACCACCCGAGCATCTCAACACCACCCAGCATCTCAACACCACCCAAGCATCTCAACACCACCCCGAGCATCTCAACAGCACCCCACATCTCAACACCACCCAGAGCAATCAACAGCATCTCAACAACACCACCCCGAGCATCTCAACACCCCGAGCATCTCAACAGCACCCCGACCCCACCACATCTCAACACCACCCCGACCCTCAACAGCATCTCAACACCACCCGAGCATCTCAACACCCGAGCATCTCAACACCACCCCGAGCATCTCAACACCACCCCGAGCATCTCAACACCCCCGAGCATCTCAACACCACCCCGAGCATCTCAACACCACACCGAGCATCTCAACACCACCCCGCCAACACCACCCCGAGCATCTCAACACCACCCCGAGCATCTCAACACCACCCCGAGCATCTCAACACCACCCCAGCATCTCAACACCCCGAGCATCTCAACACCACCCCGAGCATCTCAACAGCACCCCGAGCATCTCAACACCACCCCGAGCATCTCAACACACACCCCGAGCATCTCACAGCATCTCAACACCACCCCGAGCATCTCAACACCGACCCCCCCGAGCATCTCAACACCACCACCCCATCTCAACACACCCCGAGCATCTCAACACCACCCCGAGCATCTCAACACCACCCCGAGCATCTCAACACCATCTCAATCTCAACACCACCGAGCATCTCAACACCACCCCGAGCATCTCAACACCACCCCGAGCATCTCACCACCCCCCGAGCATCTCAACACCACCCCGAGCATCAACACCACCCCGAGCATCCAACACCACCCCCCCGAGCATATCAACACCACCCCGAGCATCTCAACACCACCCCGAGCATCTCAACACCACCCCGAGCATCTCAACACCACCCCAGCATCTCAACACCACCCCTAGCATCTCAACAGCACCCGAGCATCACCCACCCCAACCTACCATCCTATCAACCACCTCAAACACGACGCCCACAGATTTCCGCGCCCTACACCAAGGATCATGCCACTGATATTTGCCGCGGCCGGCTGAAAATAGAAATTCCATGAGGATATGATCTGAGATATACCGCACAGTATTATGCCAATTTAAACATATAAACAATGTTGGCTATAATGCTTGTGCGAGTAGTTTAATTTACCTGTTAATGGGGACGACTGATGTTGTTCCCCGATGGTTTAATCAATATATAATGGCATGCCGGCAACTATCTTTTATGGAGAGCGATCTGACGGCCACCATCTCCTTTGCATAGCATAGGAGATGGTGGCAATATCTGCCAGTGTATAGTGGCATGCCAGCCACTGTCTTCTGTGTATGGCAGCCGATCGGCCACTATCTTCTATGTATAGCGGCCGGCCAACCAATTAAGTTCCTTGCGGGTCAAACTGCTGCAGTAGTTTTGCTCGAGCAGGGGACAACCTCGCAAGTGCAGGGGACAGCCTCACGAGCAGGGGACAGCCTCACGAGAGCAGGGGACAGCCTCACGAGAGCAGGGGACAACCTCACGAGAGCAGGGGACAGCCTTATTCACTCAAAACGTCACTCGTAACCACACAGAAGCTACACAATTCGACCTATCTACCTCATATATTCACGGCATTCTACCAGCTATCGGTTCGTCCCAACGTCAGTGAATTGAATCGTGTTAAACTAGCCAGTCAGCAGACACATTCCTGTGGCGTAAATAAGCCAGAAAAGACAGAGCAACTAGAGTCTCCTGCTTGTTAAATTCACCACAATACTGACGAGTAGTTGGCGTGTAGAGTCTCCTGCTTGTTAAATTCACCACAATACTGACGAGTAGTTGGCGTGTAGAGTCTCCTGCTTGTTAAATGCACCACAATATTGACGAGTAGTTGGCGTGTAGAGTCTCCTGCTTGTTAAATGCACCACAATACTGACGAGTAGTTGGCGTGTAGAGTCTCCTGCTTGTTAAATTCACCACAATACTGACGAGTAGTTGGCGTGTCTTATCGCCGACGTATTGTGAAGCCAATTAACGCGAGTCTCAGCAAGACACTGAGCATTTGTTGGAGGGATATGTCATTATGCTATATGATCATGTGGCGTCAGATGCGAGGTTTATATGCATGCATTTACACGTTGCGCTGTAGGGTGATTGAGAGCAGTTCCATGATCAATATGCGGTCACCACTGGTCACATGCATCAGGTTAACTTAGATTGTTCATGTGGTGTCGGCTTTTTGGCTTACTGAATCGAATTAACTGTACCATGTATCTACAACTGTAGTGCTTGAACTCAACTATTGGAAGTTGAAAACATAACCTTGCCCCGGGAAATGACATTTGATCTGTTGTTGCAAGTGTGGCTCGACCCGTACATACGTCCTATTGTGGATGGATCAAATGTTCACAAGTAAATGAATCGCCGAATTCGGCGCAGTTACGCATTGACGAATAAAATGACCATGAATAGTTCCGCGTTGCACATGGCTTATAATATCATTCAATAGACAGCATGCGTGTGTATCAGCAAACGAACATATTGTGTATGTGATTGTTGCCGTTGTGGCGGGTCAGGGAATATGTCACATGCATATATGATCATGTGACGATCAAAACGAGGTCATGATGTTAAATAGCAATTTACACGTTGCGCTGCGGGGTCAATTGAGAGCAGTTCATAGACAATCGCTTTCATCACCACTGGCATGATCATTATTCAATGAAAACATATGTAGCAGATCCAAACAATCCAATTCATTGTTTGCCGTTTAACTGTCCAAGAATAGCAAACAGTGCATAAACGCTTTCCAGCATGACTACTGTAACGATATTCAATGTGCTAGCAACTACTGTAACAGATATACAATATGCTAGATAGCTAGTTAGGCGATTGAGTGTTGCATTGAAAGCATTAGAACGGAAGAGCACAAACGTGGCGCTGCGGATCGAGCATGTAACTCCGCCAACACTCCTGGCAGTGGTTCAATTACAGTAAATAGAAATTCCATGAGGATATGATCTGAGATATACCGCACAGTATTACGACAATTTAAACATATAAACAATGTTAGCTAGAATGCTTGTGTGTTTGATTTACCTGTTAATCGGGACGACTGAATAAGTCAACTGTTCACCGATGGGTTAATCTTTGCCAGCGAATGATGCACCTCTTAGCGACAATCCACACATATGGCGTGTCAATGCAAAGCCCCAAACTAACAACAATCGCAACACAGCACGCAAACAAGACCCTACACCAAGCTGATCAAGTACCAACATCACTCTAAATCGACCGTGAATGAATAATAGTCACTCGACAGGAACAGCATCACTTGTACAAATAGGATTCGAAAAGCCCCATAACCCTGTGTGCAAGCTTCAATCGCAATTACTTATGCTTGCTATGTACTCCCGGCGACCCAGTACTTGTCCGTCCCTAGCACTGATAGCGTATACAGGCGGCATATTGGCACGATAGCTCGATTAAAATATAATCATACTAGAATATTCAAATAAGCAAGCTTAAAGAGACTGTTCAGCCGCATATAAGGCAATCAGGGATCATTTCGTTATTGCATTACTACGATTAACGCAGCCGTGATGATGACATCTTCTAATTTGTGCCGCAGAGTTTACATGATGGAAATTATGTTGATAAGTTTTTAACGTTTTTATTTGACTGAAAATATTCATGATCTATTGTGGAAATCTGTTTCATTCAGTTATGTCGTTCCATCGATAACGGTGCCTCCCTAAAACCATGAACCACACGAATGTTAGCTGTAAATCATAACGCGCTCTGAATTTAAGTTGTGGGCATAATTGTTCACACATAAGACCGACAAGCAAGAACGATAATGTCTGACAACATAAATGGCGACAGCCGAAGTAAGGATCTTTTTTCTGAGAGCACAGCGCCACGTAGCAACTGAAAGTCTGAAAGCTTAACACTTTTGGTTTCCAAGGTGCGGTTGCCATGCAGCTTGCTAGGCAACCTCGTTCCAAATATGGGGCTGAACAGTCTCTTTAATTTAATCAAAGATCACAAGTAATGCCTTTGTCAAAAGAAATATATTTTTGCAACAGAACTGACTTTTCCGCGCACAAAAATATTCACCAAATGTAAATAGATTAATATGATATCATACACTAGCTGCACAATTATTGATTCAATTAAGCTAGCTTCATTGTGAACAAACGCAATGGTATAGATGCACAACTCAGATGTAATAACATGGTATGTCCATATTGTGAGGTAGGATAACAAAAGAGTCATCTAATGGGATGACTCGTTTCGTGATCGGCGGGAATGAAGCCAAGGATCAACTTAATATGAATAACGCCTCACGTTAGCTGTTCTACCTGTTACATTAATTGACCCCCAACAGCAGCCTAACAAGGAAACCTTTATGAGTATCACAAAATGGGAGTCGATTCAAATAGGTAATGGCCGTTATGTTGTGCTATGAATACCGGATGCTGCCGCATAACACATGCCTTTATGTATACGTCTGCGGATGAAAAATTACCAGGGGCATGGTTTCGCATCAGGAAATGCTATGTCAATGTCTAAAAAAGCAGTTGTAAATATATGAATTGGCCAAAGAGGCGCGAGGTACTCAGAGCAACAAAATTTACTCAGAACAACATTTCTGCGAACAGCGGTTAAGGGCTTGGTGAAATGGGCATCCGCCAATCTGAGCAAAGCTTCTCTCAATCATAATCGCCTCAATGTAATATCAATGATGATGTAATTACCCTTCCGCTATGTGCGGCTTGGTATACATCGACTCACCATCACAAGCTACGTGTGTAGACCGGGTGTGTCATTCGGGATCGACAAAGGGTGCATCAGCGAAAGGAACGAGTTCTGCCACACAGAGATGGTTTCAGTACAATATACAGGGCATCAGTACTGCTTCACTTGGATAGTGATTGATAATTGGAAGTTGTTGGATAACTGAAGCTGACCTCATACATCATCCAGTATCTGACAAGATATCTACAGATTGCCCTCTAATGTATCGACATATAAGTCACCCTGGGAGAGTTGTTTAGTTTAGTCACGTATTTCTTTGGTATAAAAGTAACGTAATTTGACAATAAAGTGATTTCCCTCTCGTTACATTCTGCCTTTGGGTTTCTTCGCATTTACTTGAACAAATAAAAAGTTTCATATATAGACTAATCGTCACAAGCTACGTGTGTAGACGGAGTTTGCAATTTGGGATCGACCTAGGATGCATCAACGGAATTACTTTTGCCGTGCGGAAACTACTTGACATGCTGATCAATTTGAGACACATTCTGTAGTTATCCGTCTTTTTTATGTTCTTTAATATATATATATAGTTGCTAGCGAAAATGCATTGTAAATATTGATAATGCATATAATGATAGTACACCAGTTTTATCACCTCTTGGAAGTCAGTTTTAGTTTGAGAGCCATACTGTCCACGTTGACTATGTATTTATTGCTCAATGATGCCGGGCATGGCTCCGGTACAATGTTGGGCGTCAATTAGGCCTTACATGCACAGTGATTGAGCGTCGACGACAATGGGGATTTGTTCGAGATTTAAAGCTAGCCTCATACAACATCCGGTATTAGACAAACTGACAGATATCTACATAGTTTCCATCGAATAAATCAGCATGTAAATCTGTTGACTTGAAGCAGATCCATCATAATGAGTCTGTCCATGGTGATGTATTACGTCTAGTCATATTATGCGTTGGTATTAACGAAATGCGCATGCACATATTCCATTGTGGACAATTGCATAGCTCGTTTAGCAATAAAAGGAAACTAGCACACGACGAAGATATTTTGGGACCACGAAATGAATTTAACCTTGACTGACACTTTTCTTATATTTCCGGAAGATAATCTGAATTTGAATTATTTTTTTTACTGTTTTTACAGGTGTTAAATAATAACATAATATGAAGATTAAGAGGAGAATGCTTTGGAGGTGATAAGGGATGACGCATACATAGCGCTGCCTAGTAGAAATGGATGCACCGACGGCCTATTGGATAGCATTTAGCATGGGCGGATTGTTTAGACGCAGGATGGTATGTACCATGGTGCCAATACAAGCATATGATGATTTCAAGGAAGGCGCATTTGCATTTCACACCAAATATCTTGCGTGCCACTTGAATGCTCGGTGTTGCTTGATAAGGCAATGAATATGAATATTATGTAAGTAAAGGTGATTAATGCATTTTCTTTTTATGATATAGGTAAATCACCTATTTATCTTTATTGTATAAATTGGTGGTTAGCGATGGTAACTTAATGCACTCAGTTCATGCTAACCTTTGGTCATTTAGTGGTATTTGTTTTGACACTCAATGTCAGCAAGTCAGTGCAGAACTTCACGTCGCTTTGTCCATGTGCATAAATATATATTAACATATCAGTTCCCAGTAGCCTTCGTATTGTAGACGAATCCAGCATTGGCGCCGGAGCTCTGCAGCAGAAGTAATATCTCGCTGGATGATACTTCTGATTGCATAGTACGTTCCGTGCATTCATTTCTTTTGTTGCACTTGGAGTCGATGGTATAATGCCGCTACCTTTGACCATCCACCATCTTCCATCATAGCTGTAGGCTTTTATATTCACAGTTGTATAGCAGACGCCCTGCAACACAGCTCATAAACGATACGTAAGCACATGGCTTAATGTTCCATATATTTTTTCTCTGTTGCTCGAATATGATTGTATAGTCAGCAATTTTTTGGAGGCGATCATTAAGACAAATCAAACATAATTGATGTAAGACAATGCATCTCTGTAGCATAGATTCCTCGGGTACTGAGATAATGAATACGTTATGGGAAATTATAAAATGGATCACATCAAGATATCTGCAAGACCTCCCTTTTCCCTTCCGTCGACATGATTAGCATGCAATATCAGCTATACATATTTTTATTAGAATGATAAGATAAACACAACCTTATTCCATTTAATCTAGAGATACAATATTGTTGCATACTTGAATGTCATATATCCTTATACGTCGAGACAGATTTGGCGTTGACGTGCATAAATCATTCAAGTTAAAATCAATATCTTTATGATAAATCTGTTGACAGTACCAATGGTAAACCATACCTCTACCAAGAAACCGCATTGTGTGTTAAGTCGGTTCAGTTGATTTGTACCCTTAATGTTGTACGCCGGAATATTGAATATCAATTCTACAAACACTCTTGCTACAAATGTACTCATCACGCCAGCTTCAATTAGCACAAATCCGATATCTATAGCAACCACAACAATAACTTGCCGACAGCCACAACTTGCGCTGCTACTTGGAACACCACCCCGAGCATCTCAACACCACCCCCAGCATCTCAACACCACCCCCAGCATCTCAACACCACCCCCAGCATCTCAACACACACCCCGAGCATCTCAACACCACCCCCCAGCATCTCAACACCACCCCGAGCATCTCAACATCACCCCACATCTCAACACCACCCAGCATCTCAACACCACCCCCAGCATCTCAACACCACCCCGAGCATCTCAACACATCTCAACACACACCGAGCATCCACCAACATCTCAACACCCCCCAATCATCAAACACACACCCCCGAGCATCTCAACACACCCCCAGCATCTCAACACCACCCCGAGCATCTCAACACCACCCCGAGCATCTCAACACCACCCCCGAGCATCTCAACACCACCCCGAGCATCTCAACACCACCCCGAGCATCTCAACACCACCCCGAGCATCTCAACACACCCCGAGCATCTCAACACCACCCGAGCATCTCAACACACCCCGAGCATCTCAACACAACCCCAGCATCTCAACACCACCCCCGAGCATCTCAACACACCCCCCGAGCATCTCAACACCACCCCGAGCATCTCAACACCACCCCGAGCATCTCAACAGCCCCGAGCATCTCAACACCACCCCGAGCATCTCAACACACCCCGAGCATCTCAACACCACCCGAGCATCTCAACACACCCCGAGCATCTCAACCACACCCAGCATCTCAACACCACCCCGAGCATCTCAACACCACCCCAGCATCTCAAACACACCCCAGCATCTCAACACCACCCCCCGAGCATCTCAACACACCCCGAGCATCTCAACACCACCCCGAGCATCTCAAAACACACCCCAGCATCTCAACACCACCCCGAGCATCTCAACACCACCCCCAGCATCTCAACACCACCCCGAGCATCTCAACACCACCCCGAGCATCTCAACACCACCCCCGAGCATCTCAACACCCCAGCATCTCAACACCCCCGAGCATCTCAACACCACCCCGAGCATCTCAACACCACCCGAGCATCTCAACACCACACCCCGAGCATCTCAACACACCCCCCGAGCATCTCAACACCACCCCCAGCATCTCAACACCACCCCCAGCATCTCAACACCACCCCGCATCTCAACACCACCCCGAGCATCTCAACACCACCCCCGAGCATCTCAACACACACCCCGAGCATCTCAACACCACCCCGAGCATCTCAACACCACCCCGAGCATCTCAACACCACCACCCGAGCATCTCAACACCACTCAACACACACCCGAGCATCGCCACTTGAATGCTCGGTGTTGCTTGATAAGGCAATGAATATGAATATTATGTAAGTAAAGGTGATTAATCACCTATTTATCTTTATTGTATAAATTGGTGGTTAGCGATGGTAACTTAATGCACTCAGTTCATGCTAACCTTTGGTCATTTAGTGGTATTTGTTTTGACACTCAATGTCAGCAAGTCAGTGCAGAACTTCACGTCGCTTTGTCCATGTGCATAAATATATATTGACATATCAGTTCCCAGTAGCCTTCGTATTGTAGACGAATCCAGCATTGGCGCCGGAGCTCTGCAGCAGAAGTAATATCTCGCTGGATGATACTTCTGATTGCATAGTACGTTCGTGCATTCATTTCTTTCGTTGCACTTGGAGTCGATGGTATAATGCCGCTACCTTTGACCATCCACCATCTTCCATCATAGCTGTAGGCTTTTATATTCACAGTTGTATAGCAGACGCCCTGCAACACAGCTCATAAACGATACGTAAGCACATGGCTTAATGTTCCATATATTTTCTCTGTTGTATAGTCAGCAATTTTTTGGAGGCGATCATTAAGACAAATCAAACATAATTGATGTAAGACAATGCATCTCTGTAGCATAGATTCCTCGGGTACTGAGATAATGAATACGTTATGGGAAATTATAAAATGGATCACATCAAGATATCTGCAAGACCTCCGTTTTCCCTTCCGTCGACATGATTAGCATGCAATATCAGCTATACATATTTTTATTAGAATGATAAGATAAACACAACCTTATTCCATTGAATCTAGAGATACAATATTGTTGCATACTTGAATGTCATATATCCTTATACGTCGAGACAGATTTGGCGTTGACGTGCATAAATCATTCAAGTTAAAATCAATATCTTTATGATAAATCTGTTGACAGTACCAATGTTAAACCATACCTCTACCAAGAAACCGCATTGTGTGTTAAGTCGGTTCAGTTGATTTGTACCCTTAATGTTGTACGCCGGAATATTGAATAGCGATTCTACAAACACTCTTGCTACAAATGTACTCATCACGCCAGCTTCAATTAGCACAAATCCGATATCTATAGCAACCACAACAATAACTTGCCGACAGCCACAACTTGCGCTGCTACTTGGAACAAACAAACCTGATGGGTGTGTCAATTGAAACATGACAACTTGTACTTATGTTTGAAACTTTAGTGCCGTACGTTGTTAACTTAAACAAAAGGCGCCAATCCTGATTTGTCATCGATTTTTTCCCCAATTTTCTGTAACTATCTCCTCCATAACTACTGCAGTTACGAACACATGAATAACATTGTTGTACCAAGCAATTATCGTAGCATGGAATATGCGGGAAAAAATTATTGTACTTTGTATAATGGCATGTGTTTTAGAGTACCTATCGCGATTTTTGCTACGAGTTCTCTCCTCGCTAATATCTCCGATATTGTCAGTACTCAGAACATGGCCTTGTGATAATGATTGTAACAGTGTTTAAGCATTCACAGTAAACAATAAAGTTAAAAGATTGCTTAGTTTGAATGTTTTTTATTGCGTCAGCTCAGCGAGTAGGCTTTCTGCAGGCTGACATGTCTAAGTAGGCCAAACCTTACGAAATCGACCAGAGGCATTCATCGCCTGCCTCTGCTTTGCATTGAATTGGCTAAGAGGGCATGTCCAAACATATGCTAAGGGGTCATGTCAAAACATCTAAGCGTCAGCAGCTAGTGACATCTATCCTAAAATAGTGCGCGTTACCATCTGCCCTCGCTGACATCTATCGTAAACGTGTGCGGCGCATAGAGTGCCTTAACACCAGCAGTACGTTATGTAAACAAGGCACAATCACAGTCCCGATTGCTGAACTTATAGGTCAAGTATACATTATGTTTAGAGATATAAAAGTTCGTGTGTAATATTGTAGATACCTTAATGCTGGTCGTCCAGGCTTGTCGTAGGAAGACATGCCTTTGGCCCTTGTGCCAATCTAGCTTTACATAAAAGCTACCCCTACGGACAATATACCATATCTTTCATGTTGATATAGTGACATTGTTTAGCAGCGCACCTCACATACAGCAAAGACCTAGCCACAGATAGAGCATAGAGCTGCTGTGTCTTGATGAATCACAAATTTGCCGCTCTTCATATTTATGAGTGAATTTGAGTGCAATAAGAGAAAGTTTAACATATTGGCGCTTCAGACCTCTCTTATCAGGCTCGAGCGGCTACGCTACATCGAACTTTGATGGGCATTTTTTAAAGGAATGATCGCCTGAGCATTCACATTTACATTTACAAGCAATTGTTTAAGGGGAATAAAGGTCTGTTCTAAATTGAAGCTAGACGTTGTGCAGTCAAACACAAATCATTTTCTTTCTATATGCAACACTAATGTAATTGGTCAAGGTGCACATAACGTGGTGATATGGCAGGCGGAGGGTCACTTAGTGCATTAGGGTTTTGATATTTATACGCCACGCAGCTTCGAGGCATGCTTGTGCCGTTTAAGTTTATCATATGCGGTTAAAAAGCATAAATCAATCATGCTTACATGCTGACGGGGCATATTAAGAGTGAATCACGTGATGAATCTTAAATGCAAGACGTATCATTGACCTAGCAACCTACTGATGCTGTGAGATGAATGGTGACACATGATTAGCAGGACTAATGTCATCAACTTTACGGCTTGGTTTCTATATCATCATTCAATATTCCCATAATATTTCTGCTTAATACTTATTCGATGAGTTTGTTTCGAGTTAAGATGTTTGGTGGACGTTGTCGCCGTATATGCTAAATGTCCCTCTGCATGGAATGCATCTACTCTTCTTTGTTTACAATTAACGCACATGCTTTCTCTGGTCTTGTTTCTAAGGATGTATATGACCTCGATCATTATAACTTCACCCTCCCAGTACACTTACCCGCCATTGATTTGTATCGCTAAAGCTCTCTGGCAAAGTTGCTAACGCGGATGTGAACTGACATGTTATAGCCTTAATACTTTACTTACCATTAGGCGTCGACGAAGTGAATACGGTGCAATCTTGGTATAATTGGCATCTACGTAGTATTGCCTCTTAAAGTATTTAACATATTTGGATCTAACATTATCACATGTAGGTCAGTGTTGCTATTCAGACAGCTTAACATGGTCAGGGTTGTAATGCTGATGCATGTCATTATTGTTTAATGAGCTATCTCTTCAGTAGTCTATGGGCTATACTCATCCCACTGGGAAACAAAGTAACCCACACTGCTTAACGCATCTGCCTGAACAGCTGCTTATCTGCAGCACGCTGCATGACGCTTTGGGCAGCTTTTACGCTTCGTTTCGTGACATAGAGCGTGTGACTCTGATTGATTTTAGTAAGCACGCGGATCCTTAATGTCCAATACTTCGCATGCAATTTTGTGCTAAATTAACCACTTAAATGTATCACCTGTCCTGCGATGAGGACGAGCTGAAAAAATTACATTCTCTAACTGAAAATGTTGACTTAAGTTCAAACCACAATCACAGCTAGTGTTGGTTCTGCTGGGAGTCTGCTCGGGGAAGGCTTATACCATTTGTATATTCAGTTGTATAAGGTTTTATGAGAGGGCATAAGGAGCAAACAGAAGCCATTAGGGGCGATCACTCGCTACTGTAGTAGTCATCGGTTAGATAGCCCATGCTCTATGGCTAGACTGATACCACGATGTACAATGCAATACTTATACCGTGTACTAGCTCAAAAGCGATATCGTTTTGAACCGGCAGTGAAAACATATGTGTAAGCAATTCTGCTAGATTTCATATTGCTGACCTTTGTTCATCTTTCCATTAGGTCCGTTGCGCCCACGAGTCAGCCTTAGCGCTATTCAGCAATATGTCGTCAATTATTCCGCAGTACAAGTGATTGATTAGCAAGAACTGAATGATGTGTTTTACTCATTCATTCAGTCAATCTGTTAAGACCAAAATTGATTGATTGATGTGCACCACCATCTCTATATAAGCATAGTTAATGCCTAAATATCATTAAATGCTCGTAATTTGTTATGACCTATAAATGCAATAGGCATACAGAGATCTTCTTTGGCGGGCACAAAAAGTGAATAGCACTGTGGATGCATCAGCCTGCATGAGATGAGGGGCTCAGCCATCGAGTTTAAGGTCAATTACCTGACTATAATATACAATGTGTAATGAAATTTTAATTCCACTATGACCATCAGATTATTAATTGTATATGCTTACGAGCCTTGATTAAATGCATCTGATATATTACAGAACGGTACCACAAGGGCGCTTCTATGCGGTTCATTATTGATGCCGCAGTTTGTTGTCGCAGTGCTTGGGTTGGAAGGTATCTTGATTAATGCTTATTCTCGCTGTGCTTAAAGAGACTGTTCAGCCGCATATAAGGCAATCAGGGATCATTTCGTTATTACATTACTACGATAAACGCAAACCTAAGTAATAACATCTTCTAATTTGTGCCGCAGAGTGTACGTGATGTAAATTATGTTGATAATTTTTTAAAATTATTATTTCACTGGACATATTCATGATCTACTGTGGAAATCTGTTTTATTCAGTTATGTCTTTCACCGATATCTGTGTCTCGCTAAAACCATGAACCACCGTATGTTAGCTGTAAATCATAACGCGCTCTTAATTTATCTCGCTAACGATGTGTATTCTTCCGCTTTAGGTACATAATGTAGATTTCATAAAATCTTCACTCATTCAAGTTGTGGGCATAATTGTGGACACATTAGACCGACAAGCAAGAACGATAATGTCCGACAACATAAATGGCGACAGCCGAAATAAGGATCTTTTTTCTGAGACCACAGCGCCACGTAGCGACTGAAAGTCTGAAAACTTAACATTTTTGGTTTCCGAGGTGCAGTTGCCAAGCAGCTTGCTAGGCAACCTCGTTCCAAATATGGGGCTGAACAGTCTCTTTAGAATATATTGGTAACCCTGATTGGATGAGACGTTGCTTTTTCAACCTGCTTATTCAGTCAATCTGCAAAATCACTGAGCAAGATCATTATCATGCCGCATCTACAGATAATCCTCGATTATGTGTTTTACATTACCTGATATCGTTATGTGTTTAACCCTGATATCGTTATGTGTTTGACCCTAATTTCGTTATGTGTTTTACCCTGATATCGTTATGTGTTTAACCCTGATGATCGTTATGTGTTTTTGTTTTATATCGTTATGTGTTTTCCCTTATATCGTTATGTGTTTAACCCTGATATCGTTATATGTGTTTTGATATCCCTATATCGTTATGTTTTACCCCTGATATCGTTATGTGTTTTTCCCTCCGATATAGTTAAATATGTAGATTTCTCTGATATCGTTCATTTTTTTTGTGATATTGTTATGTGTTTTTCCCGATATCGTTATGATAATTTTCCTTATATCATTATGTCGTTATTTTTACCCGAATATCGTTATGTGTTTTTGAGACCATATCGTTATGTGTTTTACCCTGATTATGTGTTTTTCCCTGATATCGTTATGTGTTTTACCCTGATATCGTTATGTTTTAACCCTGATATCGTTATGTGTGCTTTCTCTTATATCGTTATGTGTTTAACCCTGATATCGTTAAACCTATCGTTATGTGTTTTTCTCTGATATCGTTATGTGTTTTACCCTGATATCGTTGAGACGTTTTAACAACCCTGATATCGTTATGGTTTTTTCACCTGATATCGTTATGTGTTTTTCCCTGTTATGTGTTTTTCCCTGATATCGTTATGTGTTTTACCCTGAGTTATGTAACCCTGATATCGTTATGTGTTTTACCCTGATATCGTTATCCCTCGTTATGTGTTTTTCTCTGATATCGTTATGTGTTTTACCCTGATATCGTTATGTGTTTTTCCCTGATATCGTTATGTGTTTTTCCCTGATATCGTTATGTGTTTAACCCTGATATCGTTATGTGTTTTCCCTGATATCGTTATGTGTTTTTCCCTGATATCGTTATGTGTTTTACCCTGATATCGTTATGTGTTTTTCCCTGATATCGTTATGTGTTTTACCCTGATATCGTTATGTTTTTTCCCTGATATCGTTATGTGTTTTTCCCTGATATCGTTATGTGTTTTACCCTGATATCGTTATGTGTTTTTCTCTTATATCGTTATGTGTTTTACCCTGATATCGTTATGTGTTTTACCCTGATATCGTTATGTGTTTTACCCTGATATCGTTATGTGTTTTACCCTGATATCGTTATGTGTTTACCCTGATATCGTTATGTGTTTTTCCCTGATATCGTTATGTGTTTTTACCCTGATATCGTTATGTGTTTTTCCCTGATATCGTTATGTGTTTTACCCTGATATCGTTATGTGTTTTTCCCTCCCTATCGTTATGTGTTTTACCCTGATATCGTTATGTGTTTTTTCCCTCCCTATTTCGTTATGTGTTTAACCCTGATATCGTTATGTGTTTTTCCCTTATATCGTTATGTGTTTTACCCTGATATCGTTATGTGTTTTTCCCTCATATCGTTATGTGTTTTACCCGGATATCGTTATGTGTTTTCTTCGAAATGATAGCAGCTATCTTTTAATCTATAGGGTGTAAATGAAAAAATTATCTGGCTTCATTTGCCACGCAATTAAGAAATGATGGGGTCCTTCCTCTATACCTAATGCTATATATCGACGCATACTGAAGCAGAGAAACTCATGCATAGACCCCATTGCACAAGAATGGCCTAGAGTGCTGAAACAAATATGTATGTGTTTGTGGTATATTGAGCATTAGTGCCTAAGAGTGCAAACGTCACCTCCGTTCTCGAATACAGTGACGAGTTAAATACTGATATTTTTTATTATTCACAAGACCCTCTCTCATACAAGTTCAGCACATTTATTAAAGTTTTCCACCTTTGCAGTGCTACTATATGCCCTGTTACTCCACCTGACATATTTCACTGTCAACCGGCATTTGTCATACCATTCAATTAGAAAGACTCACACCATGGCCTTATTGCTGATTTATCTGGACTGTCATACATTTTTCCGTAAAGGAATAACAATGGTGGTTCTCTTCATCACATCATGATCCTGTAAGCGCTGTGTTGTATAACGTTCATCTCACTGTCATTCCATTAATTCTTTCATATCCATGATGTTCTGTAGCTCTCTATACTGAGCAAACTCAAAGATGCCTTGCCACAAAAGGTGTGCCATATAGCTCAGCCTTATGGCTTTCTTACGTGGATATATAGCGTAGCCTGCTTGTGAGCGCTCGTTTGGCTTTTAGTAATGGATATATGTCTGTCGGCTTTTGCCACCAATGCTAATATTGAATTAATTGAAACTAAGCAGTAATGTATATTGTCATCTATAATATTGCGGAGCATTGCATGCATCAGATAAATGCTGTCGTGCTTATGTTTTCAGTTAGGAATATCTTCTTAAAAGCACACAAGATTGTTGGAAAAAATATTAACTCGACCAGAATAAAACCATGGAAGTGCACAACCAAAACCAAGCGTTACGTCACTAGTGCCACGAAAATATAGGGAGCGAATAAATGTGGCTGCATTGAACGCATAACAGGCTGTCTCACGGGTATTTGCATTGGCCTGCCGGTCGCTATCTTCTATGTATACATAAACCCAAGGGGGACAATGATGAGATATGGAAAGAACAATTCATGACAGGCATTCTTATTGTGATCGGAGCTAAACACAGAATTCCCGTCAGTTTTGTCAGGTTTCAAGTTTTGTGTTGCGGATTCAACCTGCTTAACGTTGATATCCGTTTTCCAGCATAATGTGGCATATTTCCATATGGCCCTGTAAACATCTTTGATTTCAATCTCGTTACATGAAATTTTAGTTATACAGCCTACAATATTTGTCCTTAAAGGCATCGCATGTAATAACCTTACCATGAGCATCGTCCACAAAGGTAGGGTTTGACACACATGCGCTAAATATCTCACGAACTTCCTTCGGAAACAAGGGGTTATATTGTGACGCGTTTGTGGCCGCCATTCTGCCGGCTACTAATTTGTGATGTTGGCGAGATTTTATTATCTTATCGCTTTTAGCTTAAATCATTATATTTTCAATTAAGTTTGTAGTAGGGCATCCATTCTCTTACCACAAGCGGCACCAGACAAATTGATTTATTTGTCGGTGAACATCGTTGGTCCATCAAGCCCAGCGTTTCTTTGCAGAGACGATACCAAGCAAGCAGGTTTTCATCTTGCTCGCAACAACCTCAAGTTCGCGCACGACTTCTGTTAGAACATCAACATTAGCTAACATTTTATGCAGGGAGTCCTTGCGCAAATACATGTCAGTACCTTTTGCGCTCCTCCACTTCCGTTAAGTACCCGATTGTAGTTCGGTGAAAAGTAATCAAGTGTCCATGTGGCGTGCGGCTTTCATCAGCGAAATCGACATTGGCATTGACATGGGATAAGACATTCCGGTTCACCTACACGCTTGGACCTAACCCGTGAAACGTCTGTACTCAAAGCACCATCCATAATAACAAAACCCGCTCTCGCATGAAATGCAGTAATGGCATTTGCTTGATCTAGGAGCTTACAACATAAGTTACTAGTTCACATCCTGTTATCCTTATCACATGGCATGTGTACGTTAATAACCAATATTCTAACAGGTTCTAGTGTTATAAGTTACCTTACATGTCTGGCAACTTCGACGTTCTCCATAATCGATTGGTGTTACGGGAAGTTTGGTAGATGTCATATGTTAAATTGTACAACCGTCATAAGGTTTACCGACTATCAATTCCGATTCATCCATACCAGAAATACCCGACACGTTACCGATATTACGTTCTAACTGCGCAAACTCAGATTCAAATAAACAGTGCTCCTGGAACAAAAGAACATCGCATTCCGACATTACATGACGTATGTACATAATAGTATCATCCTTGTTTCCTCCCCTTATATATGTGTGCCGATAGTAAAGTTTTGTAGACAGTAATTGTATGCTTCCTTTAATTATATCCTGTTAGTAAACAGGATGCATATTGTATAAAACACGAACCTCGTTATCATTTGCTGCCATATTTTAACATAAGGCATGTTTATATTTTCTGCATTAGCTTTGCATGCGTTCTAGTGTTAGGCAAGTAATCAATACACTTTCAATCTAATTCATCTAATCACTATTATTGACTCAAGATAGATCCTCCTCTAATAGGGATGCACGCCACTGTCAGGGCCACTTTGGTGGTTGTAAGGGATGTGAGCCGGCTGATCCCACTTTGCAATGCTCGCAAGCTACTGTGCATGCACTCACAAGTCCAAATGAAAACATCGTTTGGTATTTGTTTGACAAGCAATTCGACTACGCCAGCTAATGTTAGTGAGATATACAAATATATAAGATCTGCTATTCGTCATAATGCGCTTTCAATCAGAATCACTCAACGAGCATCAGCCGAGACTTATACTCCCTTTTCGTCGGAAATTAGGCATGCATAAAACTATCCCAGGGAATATCGCTTCCCGTCTATTTATGACCATGGCGGATGTACCAATCAACCTATATTTAGTGGCATGAACTATGTGAGAGAACAATAGCCAAAAGATTCCTTTCAATGTGTTCAAAAAGATCAACTGTCAGCTACTGACGGTAACTTTTTTGTCATCCCCTTGCCATCACGTGTCCAACCAAAGAGATTTGATTGTTTATGCAGAGGTGTAGACGAAGCAAAATATGCTACTTTCATGTAATATTATTTTATGTCAGCATAGAGTATTGATTGATGAATGGTTTGTTTCTGACACATTTGAAGAGATTTTACCTGTTTTTTTCTTTTAATGAGCTTTTCCCGCTAAATATTTACAAGGCACAGTGTTTGCGGAACTGACAGTTTGTTAAGTTGCGATTGAAACGGTGATTTATCTACGCACATTGCATATTTGTTAATTCGTGAAGATATGTTTGAGCTACATCCCCTGTAAGGACAGCCAGCGCCATACATTAATGCCATGAATGCCGTATTGAGTCGTCGTCAGATACTACTTTGTTGGGCTTGTCTTATGCACATAAGCCTGAGACATACATGTATAGAAGAATGAGTAAAATGGCTGTTTAATCTTTCTTGGTTAAAGCTCTATATTTTCCTACAGCTTTTACATTTTTCGTGGCTATCGGGATTAATGTCATACCTAATATGTTATTTGGATATAGATAAAGTGAGGCATATAGAGTTCATCATTTAATTACAACCAAACCGATTCGATCCATTTGGCTTCCGTGAATGAGAACAATATGTTGGATTGGTTTTGTCATCACATAAGCAATGTGCGATCGACATCATTGAGAATATACATTCAGCCACAGAAGCATACTATGTCATGCATCGATGGAAATGCTGACGTGCTAGAGTCGCACTACGCCCTTATGCGTTTGCGAACAGCGACTCAAGTTGGGTATGAAATTTGTGCAAAAAGTATAAAATGTCCACATCGCCAATATAATAATGGCAACAATCTCGTTAAACAACCAGGTAATAAACATGCGTGTTTGGGAGTGTTATTGATGGTCGATACGCTTACATAGTGCCTTAGATCGGACAGAGTCTCGGCCATATAAGGTTAGTAACGTCACCCCATCCTTCCTGCACACATTGGATGTCTAACCTATGACAACAATGACACCTACACCATTAGAATGCTTCGTGGTTCTGTGAAAAAGGCACATCGAGGTGGGAACATCGTTGTAAAATTGTCGAACGCTTTTCGTCATGTTAGATCTATAAATATCGAATTATGCGCAAGTAAAGCTACTGTTGGATGCTTTCAGATTTGGTTTGGTTGCCATAGTACAGTTAATAAATGGTATTTTTTTGTTCTCGCGCCGGTAATGCACAGCAGTCAACTCAGCCGAACATTTACCGCCCATGTCGTAATTATTATGGCTATCATGGCCAACTTTGTTATTTGGTTGTAGATGTAGCCGTAAATATTTTCAAGGTGGTTTGTTGAAAGCAATGCTATCACTACAAGCTTATTTGTGAAAAACGCTTTTAAAGGGTTCGAATAAATATTCTTGGTTCATTATTAGCGAAAGTAATTAGTACATCGACGCGTGCGCATATTATTCAATTTTGAATTTTTCAATGCAAATTATCCTTCATATGTTAAGGCACAGTGGAATATGCAGGTGTTGTTCTCAGCACCGTGTAGCTATTTAGGCCCTGTTATAAACAGGATAGATATGTATTTACGGCATGCTTCTCACCAAGGAATGTACTACTACTTCTGATTGAAGCATAAGGTTGATATGCTAAGCCGAATTATTCCGAAACGGCTCAGTGCTGACTCCCCAAAGGGCGGATGCTGCTTCATAGGTATATTAGATATCCCGCTAGACAAGCGACTAGACGCTTCAAACTATCTTTGGTAATGGTAATATAACTCAACTGGGTTAATCCTATACGAAAAAGTATCGAGAGCATGGACACACGTTTACAGTGATGTCAGATGCTGACTCATGGATATTGCCTGCCACTGTGTTAACATAACGGCCGTGATGTTGAAATGGCTTATATACCTCTAGGGAATATGACCTGTTCAAGAAGTAAGGAGAAGCGCATATGTCATTCCAATTCACCTTTCTCCTGGTCATGTACTGTACAATGCTGCTTGATTTGTCCCTAATAGAGCAGATTATATACGCATTAAGTAACGCGACGAGAACAATTATTGTCTTGTCCCTAATAGAGCAGATTACATACGCATTAAGTAACGCGACGAGAACAATTATTGTCTTGTCCCTAATAGAGCAGATTATATACGTTCAAAAAAACGCGACCAAGACAATAAATGCCATGCCCCAAAAAGAGCAGATTATATACGTGTTAAGTAAAGCGATCAGGACAATACTGTTCCAGCGTGCGAATGCCAAGGCCGCTTTTCTCGTTGCGATTTATCAAATGCTTCCTTTGTTTGACTCAAGAGGACGGCGAAATGACCACTAACGAATAAGCACATTAGTATTTATCTCAATAGAATGCTAAGGTACTATATGCGGTAATTTTACCATGACGTGTAGCCTCCATAAAGGTTTGCGTTTCAGTCAGCGCCTTTTACTTCTCGGGCTTGGACATCATGTTAGATATTCCTTGCGTTTGTCGTGGGACTTGCCATTATTAGTTCTAAAGTGACACAATCAACCTCACTTTTTACCTTTCAACTTTAAATATATGTGACGGGCTATGAAGTTATTATGAGGCATTTCTTTATGACAACACCTGTCACCTCAGGGCGTTTTCGTAGCAAATAATATCGCCAATCAGAATAGCACAGCGAAAATGATTAGAATATGTTTTTGTTTGCCTCAGTATTGTTCAGTTCTTATCATTGATGGCAGCGCCAGTAAATGGTCGTCTGTTATTACAAAGGCGTGAGGGAGTCGTGGATTCAATGCTTAAAAACATAAGACGCCATTATCAACGGATGACTATAAATAGGAGCATGCACGGGCTTCCTTCAACAGGAGAATATGCGGGGCTTGAGGTAGCACTTCTGGCCAAATTACGTTTTGATGTATATCAAAAATGGCTAGTGCTCACAGCGCTACTTAACTGAATGATATGATAACTTGAATGCGAAAGTATTAGCTTTCGTCGAGCATTTAATCATATTTATAGTGCGATTCATATTTGCAAGGAGTACATCCGACTCCAAGCTGACCCGAGTCAAAACGCCTTGATGATGATACATGGAGAAGATGGAGGATTTAAATATGTCAGTGAGGCTGGAAACGTTGATCCTGAATATGAGCAACTATAACCCATTTTAAGCAGTTCTACCTGGACACATGTCATACGAGATGCATAGCATAATAAGCTACAAATATATTAAATTTTAAAAGCGTATTTGTTCATTTTGGTTTCTCTCCTGCTGCGAAAAAAGGCTCAAATAAACAACAATTGCACGAATACCATTTCATTGATTATATTACTTTTGTAATTCTTCTCATTTTTAAGCAAATATTGTTACAAGAATAAAATAAAAGAGACCAGTTGCAATGGTAATTGCTAAATATTTTCAATCATCACCATCATTATTGCCGACTTTTCCGCCTTGTTAGAAAGCCTCATAATTTGCCCTCACCGTCTGATGGAGCTTGAATCATGCAACACCTGGTTACAAGACCGAACATCACAGAACTTGCGATGTGAGAGCTTTTGGCTCGACTTTTGAAATAGGTGATATTTGCTGGCGATGAAGGAAAGCAGTGCATCATCACCAATAGGGCCTTTGATGAACCTTATTCACATAACGGTCGCTTCCGACGGCTTCCGCGTGAACCTATTGCACTTCACGTGCGTGATCTGCTGCTATTAAAAAAGGCCCTGTAAGACGTCAGATATTGATGTATATATAACCACGAAGTTTTAAAATATGGTAGCACACTCAATGTAGCGTCACCAGTAGGACAGCCAAGCTAAATGGCAATGTCCAGATTTACACTTAATGACCTGTTATATGGGAATCGAGATAGAATATCAATTATATCCCTCATGCTATACCGGATATGATGCAGATGAAGATACATCAAGCCATCCATTCGGATCAGATCCGCGAAACTGTAGTAAAGGGATTTGCTGAACGAAAAAAAAGCCGAGAGAAGGCAGACGTTGCCGAGTAAGATACACGATGTATGTATGTATGTATGTATGTATGTGTGTGCATGTACGTTTAAATGTTTGTATATGCAAGACGAATCTGTAAACGTGCATGATAATGTAAGACAAGCAATTTATTTCTTTGCATTCAATCACCTGCAGCTTTTTTCTAATACGTGCAATTTTCAAACCAATTCTACTGAAGATACTAATCAAACGCTATATGGTTAATGATTACAAATAATGTTATGCGATATCCATCTAAGTATAAATCTACGACACGATTACATCACAAACAGTGTAGTAAACACTAGATTTTACCACAACCGCAGAATCCATTCGACATATTTCGGTGAAACATGTATTACATTAAACATTTAATAAATCAATATGCTTCAATTGTCTGTTTCCAAATTGTTTTTTTTTTCCTTTCTCCTTATTAGCCAAACCAAACTGCTTCTCAAAGGAACACCATAACATCTAAATAAAAACATTACCTCCTGGATAACATAAAGCGGGATCATAATATGTATGCAAGCACCTATCAGCTCTGAATTATGCCAACTAGCAATGAATAGTATTAATAGGTAACAAATAATGTAAAAAAAATCTTACTTAATTATGATTTACAGTTCTGACATTGAGATGTCTTGCATACAGTGCTGTACACTTTACAATAATTCATCATTCATCATCAGAAAGATATGTTGCTCTGCAGCAGCGTCAACCTCTAGAACATTTGTTTCATATATCTATGTAGCAAATCCTAGGAATAAGCCACCATGCCTACAAGTAAATGCGGTGTTCAGTATATAGCTCTTTGTGTATTGGGCACTATCTCTCATTGTCATGCACAATCTGCCCTAGGCTATCACTTATGGTTAGATACATCACATCCATACAAACAGTAGCAACCATATCCGACTGTAGTGCAATATGAAACCGATTTGTTATGTGAAACGAAACCGCCGGTGCGTAATATATTGCCTATGAACTGAATATATGATAAATACGACTATTTACAACACCCAACAGTGGCTGGATTCACAAGTTCAAAAACAGTGTGCATATCGTTATATGGAAATCAATTATGTATACACTCCCGGTGAGGAGCGTAAATGGATGTATCAAACGAAATGAATGCAGACTGCCGTCTGAGTTCAGTTACTACTTATGCAGAATAATTACCAACAGCCCGTTTGCATTCATGTTGATACATGATTAGATATATTGCAAATACCATTCCAAAGCAGGAAAAATGTTGGCTCATTGACAACCAACGAACTTAACACAATGTAATTGAATGGACTATTCAATACAAAGTATAATACTACGCTAGTTAACATGGCTGTGGTGGTAAAATTATTAAAATAGATATAACAGATAATCATTGTCATAATGCAATTTACCTCACCCTACCTTTGCATCCAGCCATGTTTAAACAGACACATAATGTGTATGCCTATGAAAAGAGCCAGTCATTAATACGCCTATTTGCAACATCCAACAGTGGTTGGGCTCATAAGTGCAAAAACATATATGCTTATATTTACATATACATAATTCATGTATAAACTGCAAGGGAGGATCGTATATGGATTTATTAGCTAAATGAATGCAGAGTGCCGTCTGAGTTAAGTTACTATTCAAATGGATAGCAGCCTTCCTTTTTCTTTTTTTAATCTTCACGGGTGTAGTGACGCTGTTGTGTGAGTCAAATTGATTAATGTGAATTCACACCCTCATATGATAGAATTAGACATCATGAAAATAGGAACACATTTCATTTGTGCGTCAATGCTGTCCTTGGGGAGGTTCATACATGGGTGGCAAACACGCCACCAAATGTTGTTGATTACTTTCACACAAACTCTCTCTGAAAGCCTCATAAGAGTCTGGGCGGTCGTGAACCAAGTCAATTACGGCAGACGCCTGTTCATATCCGACGCACTTTGCCTGAATCAGAATTCAGATTCCACCGCAATTCAGTTGTATTGACCATAATGATATAACGACCATTTATATAGGATGGGACGCTACTCACCTTAATATTGTCCCTCTCCCTCATACTAAGGACATCTTTTTCTATGAGGTGATTCCAAAAGTAATCATCGACTAACATATTGTCCGTCAAGTAGACTCGATTGCTGTTCAGAATCTTCTGAATTATAACAGACGTGTGGCCTAAAATGTAGAAGCAATACCACTTGGCCTTAATGGTTTTAATACACGAGCATCAGAATTAGGAGATGTTTCAGTGAGACACATGCGATCTGGCTATATTTTACATCCAAATGTTTAAATCTAAAAAAGAAAGTGTGTATGCTTGTGAGATTATTTTCAGAGCCATCAATTATATGAAAATGTTTCGTACATATATATTTTTTAAGTATTCAGAAGATAACATTCGAAAGTGAGCAAAGAATGACATCATATAACTAATAGCCCTACGTTTGCGCAATTCGGCCCGTTCACTGTCGGTTAGGTGCTGGAGGAACCTGGAACTGATGCTGTCTGCCAACGGTTTGGTGTTTATAACCTAACAAAACGTAATCCTTTTAACTTCATATTTCAACTAGTACAGACATATGTTCTGCTCAGGCATAACTGAAGCTTATCTTATAGTACACACACACACACACACGCACACACACACACACACACACACACACACACATACAAAGAAACAAATACACAGTCAATCTCATATGTACACCAGCGCTCTACTGTGTAAAGTACTCACTGGTGGCACAGACTGTACCGAATCGCAAGGGGCATTGCTGCATTGCTCAGCAGAGGGACTTATCACAGCTTGATCGCATTCCTAAACAAATTTGATTTAAAAAAATGATTACAACTATATACTGAAGGTCCACATATTAATCGATCAGTGGTGGTAACGTTTAGCCCATATTAAAATACCTGCAAGGGCATCAGGACTCGCAGTTTGGCGGAACACCCCGGTATATTGACTTCAATATTACATGAAAACGAGGATTGTCCTTGACCTTCAAAGACGAAATTCTTCTTCATAAAGTTGTTCCTCAACAGCGGTTGAATTTGAATTTTCTACAAAGAATGGCACATCAAATAAGTTATGTGATCCCTAATCATCTTACTTTGTCCCCAATGGAGTACTGTGCTGTACTCTTAAGCTTATCGAGGTAGATGGCCAATAACAGAATTGCTTATTAAGGGCGGTATCAATAAAACACATGGGCGGTACATGTAAATATTCATTTAAGCCAGGGATGCCCAAATTATGTTTCCAGGGTTAGTATTAGATAGCGAATTACAACACCATCCACTGAGCGTACACTCAACAAAAATGTTTCACTACCAATTCGACCAGTTGTCATCTTCTGTGTTCGTTTGAATTATAAAGCTTTATGATTTCCCAAGAACAAGAGTCAGAACGAGCAAATCAGATTGAATATGGAAGGCACAAATAACTTTAGATTGTTTGAGATAATGACTATTCCACTCGAAGTCTACGAAGGGCCGTTTACGTCAAATATATAGTTGCACCTGTGTTCCCGACTCTTTATCCTCCAAGTGCCATGTATCCTCCTGATGACCAACTAGCAAAACTTCTTCCACTTCGTCACTTTTGGTCAGTGCCATGGTTTCTGACGTTTGATAATGTCCCTTTATGCATTTAGACTCCTCCTGTTAAACAAATAAATATCCTATTTATAGTTTATCAGCAAATTCAATACCAAAATAGCTTGCTGATAATTATCAGCCACTAACATGCCAATAGTAACAAACTTAACAACATCATTAGTATTTCAGTCTAGTCAAATTACTCTAAATCGTAAGAAATGCTGAAACGAAGTAGAGCGGTGTCTTATAAGTCACCTTGTGTTCTTCGGTGCCATGCAATGGTTTTAGATAGGCAAGACAAGTCACCAAAACCTTGTAGTTGTCCTGTTGTTGCAGATGGTAGGCATACAATTCCACGTTCAACAGCTTGCACCTTCGGAAAATTGTAAACCATGAAAACTGGGGGAGAAGTAGCACAGCAGTTTGATGAGAGGGGATGACTATGCCAGACACTTGACCCTCTCTGTAGCCAGTGATGTCGTTCCATATACCACCATGTATGTCTTTGCCGAAATTGTATTGAACACAATACTCATAGTCATCAGTGTGTTTAAGGAATTCTTCTGGAAACCTTATGAACACAAGTAAGGGACGAGCAAATCGTACGCCGGCTTGATCTGCCTCAAATCGGATAATTGGTCCCAATTGACGATTTCCTGGTAACGGAGATGGATCATTGTTATCGATCATTTGTTTGACAGTGACTTTTAATTTTGCGTGTTCGTCCTTTGACAGAGACCAATCCGGCACGAATACCTCCATTTGGTATCGCAATATCGAAGAATCAGATTTCAGGTAATCTGTTTTGTTGGATATCTCAAAACACCACGTATTTTCATCGACAGTTCCACCTGGCGACCGCAGAGAGTTAAACTCATCAAATTTGACATCTGCGAACTTTCTTGATACACCGAATAGTTACTTAATAGCCGCAATTACGGGTAAAATATGTAAAAGGTATTCTATGCTATATTTAAGTCTTTGCACTGAACCAGAAAAAAATGGCAAACCTGATAGTTTCTCCTCCTCGTGTATTCCCATGCCCGTCACAGATGTGGTAGCAGATGTTTTCAAATACTGTTCCTGAAAAGAAATAGTCTATGGGGTTTAAAAGAGTATTTCATTAAAAATCATCGGCTTTCTGTTTGGAAGAAAATCTTCATAGGCCTTGTGCGATGCTCGTTGAAAATTACTAGTTGAACAAAAGAACAACCTTCAACGTTGCTCTGTAGATTCTGTCCATTCTTCTCATGCACTGCTCCTTTGATATACTTTTCAGCCGTAGATGTGAGGCTAGAGCATGTTCAGAGTTACCCACAAGAACAAAAAACTCGCTGTCCAGGTGTAAGTTCTCAAGACTTTGCAAACCAACCTCACGAATATTCACCTGTGAAAAACATTCAATCTGCGCATTGATAACATGAAGACATTTGTTGCAGACGGTGAAAAATTTCATAGTGACTTCTCTTTGATAAGACTGGTAAAAAGGCAGCTATACTAGAGTAGCCACTGCTATCAATGTCCCGGTATTATTCACACAATTGAAGAGTTAGCAAAATAACTTCCCTCGTATTTTGTATTGAACGCATAGACTATGGGGAAGTGAATACGATTTAGTCTTCGCAAATTATGCTCCATGAGGCGACTCAAGTGCATCTGAGATATAAATTTGCAATCGAAAAATTGGCAATATATATATAATTACCAAACCGATAAAGCGACGGATTAGGGATTCAACGGACAGTCATTATACAACTACCGCCGTTTACAGGCAAAGAGATAACTGTGGTGCAAAACGAGTTTCTAAGGCGACATTGAGCTATGAAAGGGGATATCTCTAAAAACCTTTAATATTGTACTAAAAACAAAACAATTCTATATTGTTGCCAGCAAATTAATAATTTTACCATGCCATCAATACTAAAACAATTTGCTAAATGGGAAACAAAAACATTTGCACAGATACTGCTTTCAGTGCACTCCATTATACATCATAGTAGAGTACTATTCTCAATAATTGCCGCAACTGCATAATAGGACCTGGGTTGTGGTGCACAAAGGTGTCACAACAGCTGCTTTTTTTCGCGATGAATGTCACAAAACTATGACTGTAGGATGACAGTAGAGAAGACCGGAAATAAGCAGCAAAGCAGTCGAGGGACAAGAGCTAAGAATAAAGAGTTTATATCTTATTGAATGAAGCACATCGAAAATAACACACCGTTTTGAAACCACAGAGCGTCCAAACAAAGTACTACACAATTAAAATGACTTCGTGGTGCATAGTGAGTGTCTACAATGACATAGAATTTTTGATGAGGATATTCCTTAAACAAATTGCTAAATAGAATACACACACCGTTTGGACAAATAGTGCTTCCAGTGGACTCCCTCAACCCTCATATTAAAATACTACTTTCAATCATTGCCACCAATGCATGCAATATCCAGGGTTTTGGTGCATATAGGTGCATACGTGAATATAGAGCTGCGATTGAGATAATCAGATGCAAGATGAAACAAGCGTGTTTCACACGCTGTTGTTTTACGCGATGAATGCAACACGCAGAAAATATTGGTCATTAGATAGCAACAGAAAAGATCGGAAATAGGTTGTGGTGCACATTGGATGCCAACGAGAGTATGCTACAAAAGAATAGATAATAAGGGAAGAAATAAAAATAAATGCGACTTACCTCCTGTTGGTTTTCGAGATGAATGTATCACACACAGAATTGTGGTTGTTAGATTACAGCCGAGAACATCAGTAATAAGTATTATATTTCAAAAACAAAGCAGTCAGTGGACGACAACAACGAATAACGTGCTGAGAATTCGTTAAATGAAACGAATAGATAATTCTTTCATACTTTTTGATCATAAAAAATAGTCATTATGAAACATAATTTATGGACTACTTTGTAGTTACGCATTACTGTGATACATGAAAACAACAGTGGTTTGTAACTACATGACGTCGAAACAACGTTCTCTCAAAGCACTACACAATTGAATTGATGTACGTGAATCGAGGTGCAAAAAGTCTAAATCGACATGGGGCTATGGGACAGAACATATCTACCAATTCGAAGTAGCAATATGATGATGCACAAAAAACAGAACTTTGGACAAATATTGAAGTTCTCTCAAAGCACTATACAATAGAATTGACCGACGTGATTCAAGGTCAAGAGTGTCTAAATCGACATGAAGCTATGGGACAGAATATTTGTCAATTAATAGTAGCAACATGAAGATGTACAAAAAAACATCTTTTACCGTACTGTTGCCGTCATATTGATTATTATGCCTAAAGTTTATGATTAAATAAATTTGTTAGATAGTATACAAGAGCCATTTTGACAATACTACTTCCAGCGGACTTCTTCGTGTCTCATAGTATGGTACCATTCTCAAATATTGCCACGATATCGCGCTACGATCTTGGTTGTGGTGCACATTGGGTGCGAGGGAGATTATCTTATGAAGGAATAGAAAACATATGGGAAAACAAAAATTGACTTACTCTCTGTTGATTTCAGCGATGAATGTATCACACAAAAAGTTTTGGTTATTACATTTCAGCAGAGAACATCGGAAATAAGAACTATATAGTCAGCAACAAAGCAGTCAATGGCCAAAAACTAAGAATGAAGTGTTTATATGCATTGAACGAAACATATCGATGACAAATTTACTTTTCTGTCGAAAATATTCACTATGTTACACATAATCAACCGAATACTTTGTGTTTAAGGTGCCCTGTGATACATGTAAAACCAGACAATAACCAAGTTCTCTCAAAGCACTGCAAAATAGAATTGACCGACCGGAATTGTGATGCACAATGAGTGTCAAAATCGACATGAAGCATTAATGTCATGATGTGCAAATTACTATTGAATTCTGTACTGATATCATTGAAACTGATTTTTGGACCTGGCAAATGATACAAGAACAAATTGCAAGAACTATTTATACAAATGCGACTTTCGGTGCACTCCATCATCTCTCATAGTCAATACCTTCTCTCAACCATTGCCACAGTTGCATAAAAAGAACTGGGTTGTGGTGCGAACAGTTGCCTACCGGAGCATGGAACTATGAATAGGATGATAAGATGGGATAACAACGAATGTGACTCACCCGCTGTAGTTTTTCGCGATGAATTCAACACAAACAAAATATTGGATATTAGATTATGGGCGAGAACATCGGTAATAAACAGTAAAAAAACAACATCAAAGCACTACACTATATAATTGAACGACGTGAATAAAAGTGCACCGTGTCTAAATCGACATTGTGCCATAAGACAAAATCTCTGTCAATTTGAAGTAGCAATATTATGATGTACAAAAAACATATCTGTACCGAACTGTTGCCGTCATAGTTGATTATTATACCTTAAGTTTATAGTTAAATGCATTTGTTAAATGGGATACAGGAGCCATTTTGACAATTACTACTTCCAGCGGACTTCTTCGTGTCCCATTGTATGGTATCATTCTCAAATATTGCCACCTAAGAGCGCTACGATCTTGTTTGTGGTGCACATTGAGTGCGAGCGAGAGTATGTTATGAAGGAATAGATAATACGGGAAAACAAAAAAATACTCACCGCCTGTTGGTTTCCCCGATGAATGTGTCACACATAAAGTTTTGGTTGTTACATTTCAGCAGAAAACATCGGAAATAATAACTATAAAGTCAGCAACAAAGCAGTCAATGGACGACAACGAAAAAGGAAGTGTTTATACTGCATTGAATGAAAAATATATCGATGACCCTTTTTACCTTTCTGTAGCACATATTAAATATGCTTCACATAATCAACGGATAACTTTGTATTTAAGGTGCCCTTTAAGGTGAACAGTGTCTAAATCGACATGCTGCTATTGGACAGAATATCTCTGTCAATTCATAATAGCAATATAAAGATGTACAAAAAACATATCTGTACCGTACTGTTGCCTTCATAGTGATTATTATATCTTAAGTTTATAGTTAAATGCATTTGTTAAATGGGATACAGGAGCCATTTTGACAATTACTACTTCCGGCGGACTTCTTCGTGTCCCATTGTATGGCACCATTCTCAAATATTGCCACCTAAGAGCGCTACGATCTTGGTTGTGGTGCACATTGGGTGCGAGCGAGAGTATGTTATGAAGGAATAGATAATACGGGAAAACAACAAACTACTCACCATCTGTTGGTTTCCCCGATGAATGTGTCACACATAAAGTTTTGGTTGTTACATTTCAGCAGAAAACATCGGAAATAATAACTATAAAGTCAGCAACAAAGCAGTCAATGGACGACAACGAAAAAGGAAGTGTTTAGACTGCATTGAATGAAATATATCGATGACCCTTTTTACTTTTCTGTAGCACATATTAAATATGCTTCACATAATCAACGGATAACTTTGTATTTAAGGTGTCCTTTAATATCTGTACCGTACTGTTGCCGTCATATTGATTATTATAACTTAAGTTTATAGTTAAATGCATTTGTTAAATGGGATACAGGAGCCATTTTGACAATTACTACTTCCAGCGGACTTCTTCGTGTCCCATTGTATGGCACCATTCTCAAATATTGCCACTAAGAGAGCGCTACGAATGGTGCACATTGGGTGCGAGCGAGAGTATGTTATGAAGGAATAGATAACGGTAAAACAAAACAACATACTCACCTCCTGTTGGTTTCCCCGATAATGTGTCACACAGAAAGTATTGGTTGTTACATTTCAACAGAAAACATTTAATAATAACTATATAGTTAGCAACAAAGCAGTCAATGGACGACAACGAAAAAGAAAGTGTTTATACTGCATTGAATGAAATATATCGTGAACCATTTTTCTGCCGCACATATTACCATGAAGGAATATATTGCCACTTTGTATTTAAGCGCCCTTTAAGGTGACAGTGATCTCGACATGCTGTATCTGACACATTCTGTCAATTATGTAATAGCAATATAAAGATGGACAAAAAACATAACTGTACCGTACTGTTGCCGTTTATGATTATGATAACACACAGTTTATACGGTAAATGTTTGTTAAATGGGTTACAGGAGCCATATTGACAATACTAGTCCAGCGGACTCCTGTTGGTAGATCCCATTGAAAAGGAAGTGTGTATTACATATCGAAAGTATTTGTTACATTTCTGTAAAAATCAACAAAATATGCTTCATGATAAATGTGTAACATAAGTATTTTACATGAACGCATAAAACATCACTACTGGACAGAAATATGAAAGTTCAAAAGCGTCAATGGATTGACAAATAAAAATAGAATATAAGATGTTTAAACTGCATATCTGTACCGTACTGTTGCCGTCATAGTGATTAAATGTTATATCACACAGAAGTTTTATTTTTTAAATGCATTTGTTAAATGGATACAGGAGCCATTTTGACAACTACTACTAGCCAGCGGACTTCTTCGTGTCCCATTGTATGGCACCATTCTCAAAAACCTAAGAGCGCTACGATCTTGCATTGTGGTGCACATTGGGTGCGAGCGAGAGTATGTTATGAAGGAATAGTCTGTAACAAACTACTCACCCTGTTGGTTTCCCCGATAATCATGTGTCACACAGAAAGTTTTGGTTGTTACATTTCAGCAGGTGAACATAGTCATAATAACTATATAGTCAGCAACAAAGCAGTCAATGGACGACAACGAAAAAGGAAGTGTTTATACTGCATTGAATGAAATATATCGATGACCCTTTTTACTTTTCTCTGTAGCATATATAAATATGCTTCACATAATCAACGGATAACTTTGTAAAGGTGCCCTTTAAGGTGAACAGTATCTAAATCGACATGCTGCTATTGGACAGAATATCTCTGTCAATTCATTTGTATAAAGATAAATGGGTTATCTGTACAGGATAGTGATTATTATATACTTAAGTTTATAGTTAAATGCATTTGTTAAATGGGATACAGGAGCCATTTTGACAATTACTACTTCCAGCGGACTTCTTCGTGTCCCATTGTATGGCACCATTCTCAAATATTGCCATCTAAGAGCGCTACGATCTTGTTTGTGGTGCACATTGGGTGCGAGCGAGAGTATGTTATGAAGGAATAGATAATACGGGAAAACAACAAACTACTCACCCTCTGTTGGTTTCCCCGATGAATGTGTCACACAGAAAGTTTTGGTTGTTACATTTCAGCAGAAAACATCACTAATAATAACTATATAGTCAGCAACAAAGCAGTCAATGGACGACAACGAAAAAGGAAGTGTTTATACTGCATTGAATGAAATATATCGATGACCTTATTACCTTTCTGTAGCACATATAAAATATGCTTCACATAATCAACGGATAACTTTGTATTTAAGGTGCCCTTTAAGGTGAACAGTGTCTAAGTCGACATGCTGCTATTGGACAGAATATCTCTGTCAATTCATAATAGCAATATAAAGATGTACAAAAACATATCTGTACCGTACTGTTGCCTTAATAGTGATTATTATATCTTAAGTTTATAGTTAAATGCATTTGTTAAATGGGATACAGGAGCCATTTTGACAATTACTACTTCCAGCGGACTTCTTCGTGTCCCATTGTATGGCACCATTCTCAAATATTGCCACCTAAGAGCGCTACGATCTTGGTTGTGGTGCACATTGGGTGCGAGCGAGAGTATGTTATGAAGGAATAGATAATACGGGAAAACAACAAACTACTCACCGTCCTGTTGGTTTCCCCGATGAATGTGTCACACAGAAAGTTTGGTTGTTACATTTCAGCAGAAAACATCACTAATAATAACTATATAGTCAGCAACAAAGCAGTCAATGGACGACAACGAAAAAGGAAGTGTTTATACTGCATTGAATGAAATATATCGATGACCCCTTTTACTTTTTCTGTAGCACATATTAAATATGCTTCACATAATCAACGGATAACTTTGTATTTAAGGTGCCCTTTAAGGTAACAGTGTCTAAATCGACATGCTGCAGAATATCCTTTAATAATAGCAATATAAAGTGTACAAAAACATATCTGTACCGTACCGTCATTGCCGTCATAGTGATTATTATAACTTAAGTTTATAGTTAAATGCATTTGTTAAATGGGATACAGGAGCCATTTTGACAATTACTACTTCCAGCGGACTTCTTCGTGTCCCATTGTATGGTACCATTCTCAAATATTGCCACCTAAGAGCGCTACGATCTTGGTTTGTGGTGCACATTGGGTGCGAGCGAGAGTATGTTATGAAGGAATAGATAATACGGGAAAACAACAAACTACTCACCCTCTGTTGGTTTCCCCCATGAATGTGTCACACAGAAAGTTTTGGTTGTTACATTTCAGCAGAAAACATCACTAATAATAACTATATAGTCAGCAACAAAGCAGTCAATGGACGACAACGAAAAAGGAAGTGTTTATACTGCATTGAATGAAATATATCGATGACCCTTTTTACCTTTCTGTAGCACATATAAAATATGCTTCACATAATCAACGGATAACTTTGTATTTAAGGTGCCCTTTAAGGTGAACAGTGTCTAAATCGACATGCTGCTATTGGACAGAATATCTCTGTCAATTCATAATAGCAATATAAAGATGTACAAAAAACATCTGTACCGTACTGTTGCCGTCATAGTGATTATTATACCTTAAGTTTATAGTTAAATGCATTTGTTAAATGGGATACAGGAGCCATTTTGACAATTACTACTTCCAGCGGACTTCTTCGTGTCCCATTGTATGGCACCATTCTCAAATATTGCCACCTAAGAGCGCTACGATCTTGTTTGTGGTGCACATTGGGTGCGAGCGAGAGTATGTTATGAAGGAATAGATAATACGGGAAAACAACAAACTACTCACCTCCTGTTGGTTTCCCCGATGAATGTGTCACACAGAAAGTATTGGTTGTTACATTTCAGCAGAAAACATCACTAATAATAACTATATAGTCAGCAACAAAGCAGTCAATGGACGACAACGAAAAAGGTAGTGTTTATACTGCATTGAATGAAATACGATGCATTGAATGAAATATATATCGATGACCCCTTTTACTTTTTCTGTAGCATATATATAAATATGATTCACATAATAAACGGATAACTTTGTATTTAAGGTGCCCTTTAATATCTGTACCGTACTGTTGCCGTCATATTGATTATTATAACTTAAGTTTATAGTTAAATGCATTTGTTAAATGGGATAGAGGAGCCATTTTGACAATTACTACTTCCAGCGGACTTCTTCGTGTCCCATTGTATGGTACCATTCTCAAATATTGCCACCTAAGAGCGCTACGATCTTGTTTGTAGTGCACATTGGGTGCGAGCGAAAGTATGTTATGAAGGAATAGATAATACGGGAAAACAACAAACTACTCACCCTCTGTTGGTTTCCCCCATAAATGTGTCACACAGAAAGTTTTGGTTGTTACATTTCAGCAGAAAACATCACTAATAATAACTATATAGTCAGCAACAAAGCAGTCAATGGACGGCAAACGAAAAAGGAAGTGTTTATACTGCATTGAATGAAATATATCGATGACCCTTTTTACCTTTCTGTAGCACATATAAAATATGCTTCACATAATCAACGGATAACTTTGTATTTAAGGTGCCCTTTAAGGTGAACAGTGTCTAAATCGACATGCTGCTATTGGACAGAATATCTCTGTCAATTCATAATAGCAATATAAAGATGTACAAAAAACATATCTGTACCGTACTGTTGCCGTCATAGTGATTATTATACCTTAAGTTTATAGTTAAATGCATTTGTTAAATGGGATACAGGAGCCATTTTGACAATTACTACTTCCAGCGGACTTCTTCGTGTCCCATTGTATGGCACCATTCTCAAATATTGCCACCTAAGAGCGCTACGATCTTGTTTGTGGTGCACATTGGGTGCGAGCGAGAGTATGTTATGAAGGAATAGATAATACGGGAAAACAACAAACTACTCACCTCCTGTTGGTTTCCCCGATGAATGTGTCACACAGAAAGTTTTGGTTGTTACATTTCAGCAGAAAACATCACTAATAATAACTATATAGTCAGCAACAAAGCAGTCAATGGACGACAACGAAAAAGAAAGTGTTTAGACTGCATTGAATGAAATATATCGATGAACTTTTTTACTTTTCTGTCGCACATATTAAATATGCTTCACATAATCAACGGATAACTTTGTATTTAAGGTGCCCTTTAAGGTGAACAGTGTCTAAATCGACATACTGCTATTGGACAGAATATCTCTGTCAATTCATAATAGCAATATAAAGATGTACAAAAAACATAGCTGTACCGTACTGTTGCCGTCATAGTGATTATTATACCTTAAGTTTATAGTTAAATGCATTTGTTAAATGGGATACAGGAGCCATTTTGACAACTACTACTTCCAGCGGACTTCTTCGTGTCCCATTGTATGGTACCATTCTCAAATATTGCCACCTAAGAGCGCTACGATCTTGTTTGTAGTGCACATAGGGTGCGAGCGAAAGTATGTTATGAAGGAATAGATAATACGGGAAAACAACAAACTACTCACCCTCTGTTGGTTTCCCCCATAAATGTGTCACACAGAAAGTTTTGGTTGTTACATTTCAGCAGAAAACATCACTAATAATAACTATATAGTCAGCAACAAAGCAGTCAATGGACGACAACGAAAAAGAAGTGTTTATACTCCATTGAATGAAATATATCGATGACCTTATTACCTTTCTGTAGCACATATAAAATATGCTTCACATAATCAACGGATAACTTTGTATTTAAGGTGCCCTCTAAGGTGAACAGTGTCTAAATCGACATGCTGCTACTGGACAGAATATCTCTGTCAATTCATAATAGCAATATAAAGATGTACAAAAACATATCTGTACTGTACTGTTGCCGTCATAGTGATTATTATATCTTAAGTTTATAGTTAAATGCATTTGTTAAATGGGATACAGGAGCCATTTTGACAATTACTACTTCCAGCGGACTTCCTCGTGTCCCATTGTATGGCACCACTCTCAAATATTGCCACCTAAGAGCGCTACGATCTTGGTTGTGGTGCACATTGGGTGCGAGCGAGAGTATGTTATGAAGGAATAGATAATACGGGAAAGCAACAAACTACTCACCGCCTGTTGGTTTCCCCGATGAATGTGTCACACAGAAAGTTTTGGTTGTTACATTTCAGCAGAAAACATCACTAATAATAACTATATAGTTAGCAACAAAGCAGTCAATTGACGACAACGAAAAAGGAAGTGTTTATACTGCATTGAATGAAATATATCGATGACCCCTCTTACTTTTTCTGTAGCATATATTAAATATGATTCACATAATCAACGGATAACTTTGTATTTAAGGTGCCCTTTAATATCTGTACCGTACTGTTGCCGTCATATTGATTATTATAACTTAAGTTTATAGTTAAATGCATTTGTTAAATGGGATAGAGGAGCCATTTTGACAATTACTACTTCCAGCGGACTTCTTCGTGTCCCATTGTATGGTACCATTCTCAAATATTGCCACCTAAGAGCGCTACGATCTTGTTTGTAGTGCACATTGGGTGCGAGCGAAAGTATGTTATGAAGGAATAGATAATACGGGAAAACAACAAACTACTCACCCTCTGTTGGTTTCCCCCATAAATGTGTCACACAGAAAGTTTTGGTTGTTACATTTCAGCATAAAACATCACTAATAATAACTATATAGTCAGCAACAAAGCAGTTAATGGACGGCAACGAAAAAGGAAGTGTTTATACTGCATTGAATGAAATATATCGATGACCCTTTTTACCTTTCTGTAGCACATATAAAATATGCTTCACATAATCAACGGATAACTCTGTATTTAAGGTGCCCTTTAAGGTGAACAGTGTCTAAATCGACATGCTGCTATTGGACAGAATATCTCTGTCAATTCATAATAGCAATATAAAGATGTACAAAAAACATCTGTACCGTACTGTTGCCGTCATAGTGATTATCATACCTTACGTTTATAGTTAAATGCATTTGTTAAATGGGATACAGCAGCCATTTTGACAATTACTACCTCCAGCGGACTTCTTCGTGTCCCATTGTATGGCACCATTCTCAAATATTACCATCTAAGAGCGCTACGATCTTGTTTGTGGTGCACATTGGGTGCGAGCGAGAGTATGTTATGAAGGAATAAATAATACGGGAAAACAACAAACTACTCACCTCCTGTTGGTTTCCCCGATGAATGTGTCACACAGAAAGTTTTGGTTGTTACATTTCAGCAGAAAACCTCACTAATAATAACTATATAGTCAGCAACAAAGCAGTCAATGGACGACAACGAAACAGAAAGTGTTTAGACTGCATTGAATGAAATATATCGATAAACTTTTTTACTTTTCTGTCTCACATATTAAATATGCTTCACATAATCAACGGATAACTTTGTATTTAAGGTGCCCTTTAAGGTGAACAGTGTCTAAATCGACATACTGCTATTGGACAGAATATCTCTGTCAATTCATAATAGCAATATAAAGATGTACAAAAAACATAGCTGTACCGTACTGTTGCCGTCATAGTGATTATTATACCTAAAGTTTATAGTTCAATGCATTTGTTAAATGGGATACAGGAGCCATTTTGACAACTACTACTTCCAGCGGACTTCTTAGTGTCCCATTGTATGGCACCACTCTCAAAAATTGCCACCTTAGAGCGCTACGATCTTGGTTGTGGTGCACATTGGGTGCGAGCGACAGTATGTTATGAAGGAATAGATAATACGGGAAAACAACAAACTACTCACCCTCTGTTGGTTTCCCCGATGAATGTGTCACACAGAAAGTTTTGGTTGTTACATTTCAACAGAAAACATCACTAATAATAACTATATAGTCAGCAACAAAGCAGTTAATGGACGACAACGAAAAAGAAAATGTTTAGACTGCAATGAATGAAATATATCGATGAACTTTTTTACTTTTCTGTCGCACATATTTAATATGCTTCACATAATCAACGGATAACTTTTTATTTAAGGTGCCCTTTAAGGTGAACAGTGTCTAAATCGACATACTGCTATTGGACAGAATATCTCTGTCAATTCATAATAGCAATATAAAGATGTACAAAAAAAATATCTGAACCGTACTATTGCCGTCATAGTGATTATTATACCTTAAGTTTATAGTTAAATGCATTTTTAAATGGGATACAGGAGCTATTTTTACAATTACTACTTCCAGCGGACTTCTTCGTGTCCCATTGTATGGTACCATTCTCAAATATTGGCACGAAATAGTGCTACGATCTTGGTTGTGGTGCAAATTTGGTGCGAGCGAGAGTATGTTATTAAGAAATCGATAATATATGGGAAAAAAACAACAGACTTAACAATTTGGGGTTTTTTTAGCGATGAATGTAACACATATAAAGTTATGGTTGTTACATAACAGCAGAGAACATTGGAAATAATAACTATATAGTCAGAAACAAGGCAGTTAATGGACGACAAAGAAGAATGAAGTGTTTAGACAGCATTGAATGAAACATATCGATGACCCGTTTTGCTTTGCTGTCGCAAATATTAAAATATGCTATACATTATCAACGGATAACTTTGTATTTAAGGTGCCCTGTGATGCATGCACAAACCAGAAAATAACCAACTGCTATGAAGACCCAGAACGTCGGACAAATATTGAAGTTCTCTCAAAGCACTACACAATAGAATTGACCGACGTGAATAGTGGTGCACAATGAGTGTCTTAAACGATGTGAAGTAACATTGTCATGGTGTACAAATTACTATAATATTCTGTACTGATATCATTAAACTGATTTTTGGACCTGGCAATTGATACTAGAACAAATTGCTATATGGGATACAAGAACCATTTGTACAAACTCGACTTCCGGTGCACTCCATCATCTCTCATAGGAAATACCTTCTCTCAACCATTGCCACCATTACATAAAACGAACTGGGTTGTTGTGCGAACAGTTGCCTACCGAAGTATGGAACTATGAATAGGATGATAAGATGGGATAACAACGAATGTGACTCACCCGCTGTAGTTTTTCGCATGAATTCAACACCCAGAAAATTTTGGATATTAGATTTTGCCGAGAACATCGGTAATAAGCAGTATATGATCGACATCAAAGCAGTCAACCGGCGACAACAAAGTATAAAGTGTATGTAATAATTTGAATACCCTACCCTTATCCGATTGATATGCATACAGTGCGTACCAGAATTCACGCACAATATTGAAGTTCTCTCATTGCACTGCACTATTGCATTAATTGTCGTGAATCATGTTGCACAATGAGTGTTTAAGACGATATGGTACATATTCAGTGCGTACACGGTTGCATAAGGAACTACGAATGAGATAATGTGAAACGAGATGAAAATGAATGTGACGTGATGAATGTTACACACAGGAAATTGTGGTTGATAGATTACAGTAGAGAACATCGGTAAAAGGCAGTATAAAATAAGCACCCAATGAGTCAATGGACGAAAACAAAGAATATGGTGTTTATAATTCATTGAATGAAGCACATGTCGTGTTACTTTTTTTAATAACAAATATCCATTATCCTGTATAAAATTCACGTACGACTTGTGTCTTAGTTGCCCTGTGCTCCCTTCAAAAGCACACAATATTCAAACTGGTTAGTACCAATATAACGTCGGCAACGAATGGTAAGTTTAAATTTGATTTCTATGTAATACTCACAATCGATTGAAATCATTTGTGGAAGATTATCTTTGTACGTTACTAAGACTAGACTACCATATTATAATTGTCAAATAATAAAATGTGCATTGACTTTATGTGGACATAGTGGTATATCGTGTCATGGACCCAAGTCAACGAAAGGTTGGCGGTATATAATTATTCAAAAACATATATCTGACCATTGTTGGATATATTAAATTGCTGGTACTGTAATCGCTGCAGCAAGGCAGATGATGAATAGACCAAGTATTCCAGTTAGCATTCCGTGTTGCACTGATAATGCATTATATGGATTCAAATCGCTATATGAGTTGCCTATGTGTTGTCTGCATCGTTTGCGTCAGTAATTGTCAGTGCAATTGAATAACTATATATCACATTGCTGTTAATAATTTGCGTAGGTATATTTTTCAGGAGGGCATATTTTGTGTATCAAATTGCATGTTTAGGATCTGCAACAATATATCACATTTATGTTATTTACTAGGGTGTTAGTATGCTTCTAGGATGGCTTTTTTTTCTCTCAAATTGCTCAGTCACAGTAGTGTATGTGCGCTGTGATCCTATATGTCATTTATATGTTAGTTGACACAGTCACTATTCAGTTCAAGCAACAAGCATCAGTATTGTAGTTTCATAAACAGTAACCAATTTCCATCGAACACTTAATTTATCTTACCTCTACCACGAGGACAGTAATCGACTTGTTAAGGGTAGCAAGCAGCCTTTGAGCATCAGAGCTAATACACGGCACCCGCATTCCCTGTACAGAGCAGCACGGTTCAGCCAGACTATCACACAACGGTTCTATGTCTACATCGTTGCTACCATCAATGTCAAGTAGTACAAGTTGGCGGAAGAGACTGGGTATAATTCTCATCCTGTGTGAACAAGTAACTATAACACATTTGACAGAGTTCATAGTGGACAGTTCACGGAAGCAATCTTCAGCAGCATCTTTGTCCGTGAAGTCTATCTTAACAGCTGTTAGTGGTGTATTCAGCGCTGTCACGATCTCACCAGGACGATCGAGATCTTCGCCAGGATCTTTGTCCGAAGATCTACCCTGTAGATGTCTCAGGAAATGCAACAAAGACGGGATGTGGTATGAACGTAGCCCTTCAAGGTCAAGCGAATCCCAACGGTTGCCCTTGCACAATGCATCACACGTTTCGTTTGGGTCACTTCCTTGCGACTCGTAATAAGCTTCAAGCAGCATGAATTTCCCGGACGTGGAATCAATGCGGCTTGAGGATGGTAGTGCCTTCATGATGCCATGAAGTTTTCTTCGCCAGTCTCCCTCTGTTGTTCCAACATACAGTGATGATAAGATCTTCCTACTGTGTTGATCTCCCAACAGCCCCACAATAAAGATACAGACAGCATCCATATGGCCGTCCCCATTTCCAATAAGCTCCAATATGTCTGTCACAGAACGATTCACATGGTGAAGGCTGGCGCACATTTCCAGCTGAAGCAAATGACCGAACATGTACATTATTCTAGCTCTCATCCCAAGTTGGTTTACCTCTTGCTCAGTTGCAATCAGAAAACCACACCGCTTAGTCTCATCCTCAGACAAACCAACTTCCGTCAAATCATTATCTTCGAACATGATCTGTCTACCATCGTACGATCGCATTGCATTACCAGCAAGATTAACAACCTTACGGAATATCGCTAAACACTCCGCATCGTCCCACACTTTGCTCACTTCTGCTGTGTGCTGCTTCACATCACGCATCGAGTGCTTCATGAACAGTTCTAGACTTAGCATGTGCAGGACTGTCTTTCTCTTGGGAAGCGTGTGGCGTTCACTGGAACCTTTCTCGATATTCCATTTACAGATTGCTATCAAAATTTGAATGTTTATTGGCAATCGATAAAATGTTTCCATTTCTTGGTGTTTCTGAATGTAATTTGTAATGTATTTTGCCTCGTTCGGATCTTGTTGAAGGGCGATATGTATCAACTCTTCTATAGACGCCATGTCTAAGCCAGCAAGCTCCAAAACCCTGTCAACCTTGATGTAAAGGACATCCATCTTATATGACCTAGTTGTCATAATTAATTGGCACTTAGGCAAGATGCGCCCCTTTATCAAGCTGTTGATGATAGTCGTAGCCTTTGTAGGTACAGTGGTGTCGCTGACGTAGTCCATGTCATCTCCAAAGGCAGCATTGACCTCGTCTAATCCGTCTAACAACACAAGCACTCGCTGTCCCTGTTCATTGATGATTTTCCATATTTTGTTCCGGTCCATGGTGGTTGGTGGCCCTAGGTGTCCGAGGGTTAAATCGACGGCAGACATTGAACGTCGATTTCTGATTGTTTTCAGAGGTATATGAAAAATGAAATCATGCCCTTTCCATTTATTGACACTGTACATGTTGAGTATTTTCATGCACAGAGAAGTTTTCCCGCCACCTGGAGGTCCAATTAGCAATGTATTCCTGGGAACATCATTGTCTGTTGTCGCAGTAAAAGCATCGCTTATATTGACAACTGCCCCATGTTGATTGCGTCGGTTGAGATCATACAAATTGTGGCGTTTTTCCTCCTTGGGCGTTTGTCGCCCGAGATTTAATATAATGGGCTGGTGATGACTGATGTTGATTTTGTTATTAAAGAGATCTTTCACTCGTGTGGCCGTCACTATGTCTGCAGCACATATCTGCAGCTGCTCTTTATACTTGGTTGAAACACTGCCCATGTTATTGGCTCCGTAGGCGTATATTTTACATGTTTGTTGTTTAAACAATAGTTATATTTCGTAGTGGCTGCGGGATGGCAGTGGCAAGGCAGCTTTTAATGCCTATCAAAGCGTCAGTCCACAGGTTTTTATATAGAATAATATCACATTGAACACATATATGGAAACAAGGCAGAACAAATGTGGCGTCCATGAAATTGGGATGCAACTTGATGAGATAACTACATAAACAGTACGCCCCAGCTTAATGCAACCAAAAATGGCTGAACTGCAAAATAAGCATGAACCAGGACAGGAATCCATTCCAGTAAACAGGGAAAGCATTCGGGTTGGACAATGGTGTTCCTATATATGAGACTGTAATGTAAATCATTGTACCTGGTTTAGGCATGCAGGTGCATAGCAATCATTACTACCTTCAGGTCACCTGAAATAGAACACAAGTGAGTGTTAATAGGCTGGTCCCCCACAACGTCATTCAGCTGCATTAATACATGTTCTATCAGTTACATATACCGCAAAATAATGCAAGAGCTGGAAGTATTCACATCTTAATCACTAATTTGTTGCATATAAGAAATAAAGCTAGCTAGATGTTGGATTTGGGATTGGCACAGAGGATGAACAGCATCCAGTCCAGTCGCTCGAGTCTATGTCTTACAACATCACGAGCACTTTCACAGTGAGTTTTCATTCAACATATAGTAATGAAATAAGCAATCAGCGTAAAAACATAAAAAACATAAACAAATTACAATGCATTAAGTAAGACTATGGTGCGTCAGAGTGCAAGTTAGTTTATTATCAATAATTTCATTATTTAAGTTAGCTACTTTATCTGAGTAACCATGGTCAATTACTTATGTTTTATGTCTGAGCTAACCTAGACATGTTCACTTCCCTCCATAATGTTTGCAGAGTTGAAAACCCGCCGCAATATTATTAACGGTCCTCATGTAGACCAAGTCAAGGGCAAAATCAGAGGTTCGGTGCTTCTAAATGTTTGTCTGGAATTACAGCTGTTTCGGTAACCTTGGTTTCAAACTAATCTGCAGTCTTTCTCAATGCATAATTTGCTAATCTTGGTGACGAAACAGCACCACCAAAGGAAACGAAGAAAATATTGTTGGTTGTGAGAGACCTTAACCTGATAGAACATAGCTTCTATGTCAGCCAGTAATGCAACCTCTTTTTTCCTATATCTAGTAAGAACACCGATGAGAGAATTGGTTAGATCTTGTCCCAGGAGTAGTTGGTCATTTAGGGATGTTCCTTGCACTGCAATCAAATACAACCCTTATTTTGTTTGGCTTCTTTGGATGATACACGTCATGATGATGTAAGTACCATTTCTTTCCGTTGTCTGCCAAGTCTTGTGGCTGTGCTTCTACTGCGTACCCCTTCTCTACAACTCTTAAACACAGCTTTTGCCATGCATTGTCTTGGGTTGTAACGTTGTTTCCTACCATTAAGCTGTTATCTCTCTCTCTCTAGTTCCTCTGTAAGAAAACAGCCGCCGCTCCTTTTATCACAAAATCCATATGTTATGACGCTGTGACCATTGCCATGTTGTACACGGGCAGGAATGATAGTATGGAGAATAGTGTTACGTAACTCAACGTCACAGGCACTGGTTTCAACATCGTGGATTTCAGTTTCCCCAGTTTTTGAAACTGGCAGCAGCTGCTTTAGGCTTGAATCCTTCAATATGTAACCCAGAGGTGTGTTTTCAACACATTTCCTGCAAGTACGCTTGTGTAAGCATCCCTTAAAAGCAAGGTTATAACCATAACAAGCAAAACACACGTTTTTCAGAAATGCACGCTTCTCATCGATAAACAATTTTTCCAAATCGGTGACATTCATCAACATCATGCTTTTCTTTGCATGCAGCACATGGTCTTCTTTTCTTAAACCTCCCTTCTCTAAGAGTAATGCTTGTTGGTATGAGTGGAACAACTGCTGCTCATATTATTTCTACTGCTGATTTTGACCTTAAACTCAGATGAAATACTTGATTTTGTCATGCGGGAATTGTTTATGCTCATAACATCATAGCCATATAGATTGTCATTGGCGGCGTCAGCTGCTTCCTTAACAAAATTAACAAGATCCACAAATGATGCAGACGTCAGATCAGACAGAGAATGCATTGCATTGAGGCATCTGATAAGAAGCAACAAAAAGGCTCGCAGAGCAATATTGTCATCTGCTTTGATAACTGGCCATCCAAGAACACGCACAAAATTCGCAATTGATACCTGGTGCGGATCACCATATTCTTGCCTTATGGTATCCTGCATGTGGGTCCATAAACATGCAACCACTAATTAAATCGTGTGCCTCACCTTCAAGCAGCTGCTGCAGATAGTACAAGCAATTTGCATTATTATTATGAATTAGGGGTTCAATCCGGGCATCAAATGCTCTGACGAATGCGGGGTACTCAATGGAGTCGCCTTTGAATTTTCCTATCCCTGGCAGCCTTGCAGAGTTATAAGCAGCTATGTTTTGCCCATTTGGTTCTCTCTGCAGGCACATTTAATGAAATTGTTGATCCAATGAGTACCTTTCATCTTCGATTGGCTGACAAACCTCTGCACTGGTGTTAAGCTGTGTGTTGAAACAGGTGCCTTCTGGATATCTTCTTGTGAAATGGCTGTAGGAGAGGGTTTGTCAAATATCTTCGTTCTAACTGTACTTCCGTCCCCATTATCTTGTGCTATGTCCATGTCTAATTTAAGTTCCTCAATTCGTGCTTGAAGGGTTTGTTGCTCTTTCACCATACGCTGTTCTTAGAGCAGCTCAGTGATCCTGGCATGTTGTTTATCTCTTGCAAACGTTGCTGATAGAAAGGTACTTTTTGAGGATCTAGATGAAGATCTAGATAATATGAACCTGGTATGATTACTCGGACATGCTTCATCCATGCCGTCTTGGATTTTGCTTTCCATTTCTCTGATCCATTTGAATATGTATCGGAGAAAATATACAGCCATACCTAGTTTCTCTTCAAAACGTTTTTCCTCTTCCGCTTTGGGCTCAGAAAGCAGCTCTGTTTATTATTGTCAGCGTCCGTTGCCGTATACGCTATAAATTGTTTTTGCAATGCCCGGTACATGCCCGGTAGCTTTGGCACGGTGAATAACTGTGATGGAAAGTGCCTATGACATAATTGTCCACCCCATGTTGATAGACGAAAACTTCGCAAACTGAAGTTACTGGGTATCCATATGTTTGCTCCTGACAAGGTAATATAGACGTTCCACCAAGGCAGTTATGCTTTTTGAACTAATGAAGATCCAGTGCATCTCGTTTGCACAAGTAATGAGACGCGCGGCTTGGTTATGGTTTATTTACTACTTTGGTAATGGTTTATTATTTACTACTAGAGAGCAAAGACCGAACACAAAGTATTGGAGGCAAAGACTGGGAAGCGTCTACCGTAGGCCTTTTCTAAGACAGACTTCGAAGAGCAGGAGGCGCAGTTGAAGGCCCTAGAGCTGCAATAGGTGGTTCCAAAAGTTAGCAATGAGATACCACCTCCACATGACCCTCCTTGGACACACGCATATGTAACTACCAAAGAGGAGTTGGACCTAGATGACGTTTCAATGCTATTCACAACATGGAGCATCAATGTGGCTCCGACGCCGGACTCACAAAAGAATGCGCAAAAGTAATCCTCGAGATGCTCCCATCAGGCAAACATCTACTACAAATCAAGTTTCTGCAGGAAGTCTGAGGGAGCGAGTGGGAGCTCAGAGATAAATATCTGCCTATGCGGGATAAGAATAAGCAAATCGTCCTGATGACAAAAAAACACACGCCCAGGGGTCTTGGTAGGAATCAATCAGATATACTATAGGTATGCATATCCGGCGACGGCGGTCATCTACGGCACATATGCAGTCGCTGAGACAGATAAAAGGGAGCACCAGTGTCAACTGCGTGGCCAAGCAAGTCCCGGGGAATTTCGTGCGGTAACAGATTGGCAACGGATTGGCTGAGAAAAGAAAAGACTTTATGCTAGAATGGGAAGAAAGGGTGCACTACGCCGGAGCACGGATAGGTTATCAACCTGTGTTAGAAAGCATCCTTTCTCGTTCGTGACATTGCGGCGGCAAAATATACCAGAGCACAAGCTATAAGGACTGGTCGGCCAATCTTTCCTTTTCATGCACCCGCACCATAAACTTCTATGAAGGCGACATCTGGCAATTAAGGAAACCAACAGGGATCTACCTTGCACAGCGTGGTTACTGTGACCCGGTGACGCCACCCTGACCATTGACCAGTACGTACTTGAGAACGGCAATCTCTATCCACCTTGGGCTCTACAAAAGCATATACAGACTGTGTGCACAACTCTCGAGTGACCTGATCTCTCCGGTCGGGCTGTAGGTACTAACCACGCAACCAGCATGCATGCACTTAAGAAAAACCAATGGCGACCTATACCTTCTGGATATCTCCCCGACGTTCAGGCTGCCTTTGTTGAGTATAGTCACGGCGGGGTGTGGAAAAGCATGGATAACAAAACAAAGGATGTGACCGAGATCGACATGAAACATTGCTATCCAGCATTCAGGGACTGGGTGATTGCACTCCCCGGTTTGCCCACTTTGGTCACCTACACCACCGGTTCCGACGAGTTAACTGCGCAACAGCATTTGCAGAAGTGGCTACATGGGAGTTTGCAGCGCGAGTACATCCAGTGGTCGTGCACTGGATAGGTGGTCATTTCAGAGAAACGAAATGGGTGCCACTGGCGCTACTTGCCTTCCTAGTTGAAGAACGCCAGGTCCTCGTCTCACCTGCGAGAGGCCATCATATCTTTTGTAAAGCAAACAGACGTGTAGATGCCTTTCGACAGAAATTTGGCCCTGGTAACTGATAAAGCTGAGAAAGACTTCCTATTGCGTGATATGTCCGCCAACGGAACTCTTGTTGGACCCTATCGCTGGCAAATTGGCAGGGTGCTGACATACTACGACTACATCCAGGCTCAATATACTCATCTGAGGGCCAGCATGCTAGGCTTTGTGGCCACCGACTCCATCTACATCTACTAAGAAAGCCTGGTAAAGATCAGCGACCAGTGCCCAGCCACCCCACCGGGACCTTACCTGGTCAGTGGCGAGATCAGGGTGAGATACCCAAACAGGCAGCCGAATATGCTTGTTATTCTCCTAGTATAGGAATTCAGATGGTATCATAAACGAAGCTTCAACCTGTGCTGTCCTCTTCCATTTACGATCCCCTGTCCACAAAGGTGCTCTCGTACCTAGCTGGTGGTGGTGGCAGTGGAAAAACTGCACTGGCAATAGATCTATTCCAAGACGTCCAGCCACTGGTGCTCACGGGGCGCATATGTTAACCTATAATAGCTTCTTCCGGTGGTGTGGTGATAAAGACTGGTCACCAGAAGAGATGGAGATGAAGTGGATTCCCCGAGTAATTATCTGGGATGAGGTCTGCACTGTGCCTAGAGGCCAGCTAGAAATGGGTGCATGGGTGCATGGGTTGCTGCGAGAGAAAGGCGCGCAGCTCGTATGCTGTCGGGACCAAGGACAGCCCCCTCCCATCTCTGGCGAGCCCCCACACCAATGGTTGAGAGACCATGCCGATTACTACAAAACGGTGGAAGACTATAGGGCCAAGGATCAGGCACTCCAAAAGCTAAAAACCAACACCACACAGTGTAGGCTGACACATAAAGCAACGAACCTGTGGAAATGGGATGACATCGTTTTTTCTCTCCAGCGTAGCATGTCGTGTTCCCGGTTAGAACCACAAGATGTGCAAATCTGCAAACTCGAGATGGTTGCGCATCCACAGTGTTTACAGGAGGCCAGTGACTTAATCCCTAATTTGCTTGCTCGCCACCCGTGCGGCTAATAAAATTCAATTTGCAAGCCTTTCCACATAGCTCATGCGACCCCAATCTAGGCCATGCACAATGTTGATAGCGCAACGGGTAGGTTTCTGTAATCCATATGCCATTGTGTATACCATATCAGTTTTCATCAGTCTAAATGGTTGTGAAATATGGTCTCAGAGAGCAGACTTCGACCTGTGCGTTGGCCAGCGGGGGATTCCGGCGGTATAAAGATTTGTTCGGCTCAAAAGAGGATGGGGCCAAGGCTCACCCCATGTAGGCCACTAATGTATGACCAAAAGTACGCCCTCAAAGAAGGTTGGCGCCAGATTTGTAGGTTTTCATCATGAAAAAAAGACATCTGCGACCCTCGAGCACCTCCCCCCAACACCAACTCCCTGATAGAAAAGGCGAGACAGTGGCAGCAGACTGGATCATAGAAAAACGATGGTGGATGACTTCTTCGGGATGTACGCAAAGGGACATGCCACCCGACATGTACTAAATGACTCAATATGACAAACTCGGCACCAACAGATAGATTTCTTGTAAGGGCAGCTGTTGTTTACCGGTTATAAGAAGCACCAACTGATACTGCATGCTTTTCACTCTATGCCTCTTATGTCTTGCCTAGGATAAGGAGAGATAGCTAAAACCGCGAAATGAAATACGAGTGGCCATTCCTAACGTATCTACGCTCAGAGGAAAAGGGATGGAGGTGGTGTAGATGATGGTGAGAAGGAGGATTGATTTTCTTAGTCCGCAGGAAATACGTTGGACAGGTCATTGAGCAAGAGAGCTTGGTATCGACTGCAAAAAGAACTAATCGTGGGGGTGGGGGGGGGAGAAGAATGCTGCAGGCATATTTCCATGTGGGTGCATCAAAGAAACGGTGGTTTAAGAGATAAGAGTGAGTGACTGACTGATGGCGATGAGAGCACAATTGAAGTATGTAATTGTGTTTGTGGTGGAAATATATGCACTACTGACAGGATGTGATGACGAGACGAAGCAGTTTTGGGCAGACACTGACGGATATGGCGAGTCATGGTGAGTTCCTGTTGATACTGTGTGGCATGAGAATACACACTAGAGTGTATTGGTGAATTTGGGCGAGACTCCTGCAACGGAGAAGGACAGCACCTGCTAGAGATGTGTAACCCTAAATGTTGGATAATAGCAACCGCATGGTTCCGGAAACGAACTCAGATCGACTTGAACATCGTGCGGAAGGCGCAGTGGAAGAATGTGATGGATACGAAAGTGATCCCGAGTGAGACTATGGCTCAGCATCACAAGCCGGCTCATGAGCTTTACCAAGAAAGAGCTGTGTTCGAATGATGTAAAAAGTTGGTGGGGGCAGTGGCAGACAGATAACAAAGTGAGGTACTAAGGAAGATTAGATGAGGACAGCTAAAGAGGAGTGTTTTTAATGCATTGGTACAGGCGGCAAAAGAAGTGTTTTAGAGTAAAGTATGGTAAGAAGCCAGACAGAGAAGAGTGGTAGTTGACAAACAACGTTCAGAATACAATCGATAGAAAACGTATGGCTAGGAAGGAAATGAAACCATGTGTAGATGCAAGGCTTAACAATATGCTGGCCAAGACAGCGGCGACACTTGCAGTCAGACACGCTAAAGAAGGAGCGCACGAACCACGAACTGACCAAACAGCCTATGGAAGAAAGAAAGTGTATATGATAGCAAAGGCAAGAAAGGAAGCAGGTGGACATACAGGCGGTAAAGAGAGGGAAGGGAGTATTACGACATCCTGCTCAATGAGGAGAACACGTTCAAAGCCAACCGACCGACATATACAACCTGTAGATGATCCTCCGTAGGAAATCACCCTGATAGAAGTTACAATAGCGATAAGACGCAGGACCAGATGAGATCATGCTAGAGTTGGAAAACTAGATCTTAGAATCCACATGGCTTCACAATATGTTAGAACAATATGGAAGATAAGCGAATCCCAGATGACTGACTAGATTCCACATTAGTCATTAACCAAGCGATGTCTGTCCGTGATGTTCCGTGATTTGATTTCAGATGGTAATTACGTTTAAGGCACTATCCCGACCGGATTTGCGTATATTCCTGTACCAAAGTGTCACTTTCATTGTCCACAAAAGCCAGTAAGTGAGACCTATGTTCTGCCATCAATGATAATTTGGTGTTCCACGGGTTTAGCCCCTGAAAAAGGCTGTCACCAGCAGATAACACAACTCCACAAGGCGTTGACTATGTGTCAGGTGAAGTCATTGATAAATTGGAATTACAAATGAGCAGACAACTAGCTGCGCAAATGACAGAGCAAGGGAGCGAGGCAGAAACGCAGCTTCACAGACTTGGGGGGAAAAGGCAGACTTGGATAAGCTGTAGGCACTTCGAGACCTAATGCGACTATGAAGACCCAGCAGACCCAGCAGGCAGGGCCTACGTGATGATATTCGGCTTGGCAAGGCTATGCAGTCCCAGAGAGTCGATCTGGTCTACAACCTGGCTCAGTTGCCTGAGATAGAAGAAGAGATCACCCAATGGTAAACCAACATAGAAAGGTTAGGAGATAATGGAAGGGAGGGGAGAGTACTTAGAGATTCCAAGTGAATGAGCTTGCAGAGCTGCAGAACAAGCAAGAGGCTGCCATGGTTAATCAACACAATTAATCACGATGACACAATGCTAGTCTAGTGTATCTTCACCCTGTTTCGGGAAATGTTCACCACTGTTGGTTAATTATGCGTGGGCATGTGGTTGATCTTGTTTACTGTGGGCTGGCGCAAAGTGATATCCTCACATGGTAGTCAAGGACTGTGGAGAAAAGTGGGCATGCTGATTTGAAACCCAGTCTCGGGAGTTTCACACTTCTGCAGGAGACGATTGTTGCTATAGGTCTCAGAGTGGGGGGTGGGTGATAGTGGTATGGGTAATCAGTGGATTATTTTAGGTTCACAGGGGTCCGGCCAATCAACTTAGATCAGAAAAAGTACAAAAGAACAATTAGTTGACCACCACCACTTTCCTTGAAGTTTTGGATTAATGTCTTCCTGCATCAGTTCGTGGTAGAGGGTAGATTAGTATATAAACAAGCGGTTCTAGGATAGGTTTGTTGTTTAACACCCCACAACCCTCAATGCCCCTTCGACGGGAATGACGGTTTTAAAGACAGATAAATTTGTTGCTGATTAGACATCCACAGCCCACCATAGCACCCCCCCAAATGTTGCCCATGACCCCACAGCACCCCCATGACTGCAGTGGTCATGGTACCAATTGCGCCCCCTAGGGAAACACCTTACTGCCCCTATGCTCAATGCTTACTATGTACCAAACTCCTTGCATGCCCATGCTCCTCCACATATTTCTCATCCACTCTGTATTAGCGAGTGTTTTTGTCTTATAGTCAATGGTTGCAGCGGCGTGGGCCTAGTGTGCTCCTGCCTGGTTCTGCTTGTTTTCGTCTGATGGAATGAGCATGAATTGTCTTCCCTGATCTTTCCATCGGTTTCATCAGCCTGTCACTAATATACTTTCCAGTCACTGCGATGTCCCAGCTGGCCACAGCTTTTACTACAAGCCTGATTACAATGGGCTCCAGGACAACAGTGGACCCCAGGACCCCGCCAGTAACTTCCATTACCAAGCTGACTAGCAGAACGGCCCCATCGATAACATCTAGTGTGCTAACCCAAGAGCGGTAAATGTTGTCAAGCGTAGCTCGTTAATCCCTCTCATTCTCTAGCTCTGTTATAGGATTGGCTTCATGGGGCTGCTCAGACTATAGTGGTGCCGTAGAACAGTTGGCTGTTGTTTCATACTGAGACTACAAATCAAGTCCAATAAGGTGTGAAACAACAGAGCAGGTCGCACCTACCTTTGAGGCGGTCATATCGTTTAATGAGATCCGCCCCAAGACGCAATACCCCCAAAATGATAAAATAAATACTGCCATAAACATGAACTTTAGCCGGAAAGTTGATTCAACGATTGTTGTGTAGACTCTGCTCCAGTTACTCTTGGCGTGTACTTCGACGTTAAGGAGTTTGATTCGTGGTTCTGGTATTGAGGATATCACATAGCAGACACGATCTTGAGGTTTATACTGTTTGACTTACTATTTGTCTTGATGTTAGTGTAATGGGAGGCGGCGTGATGATTCCAATATATGCTGTAGCAATTAACTCCTTTGAAGATGCTGGTCAAATCGCACCTGGTGTCAGCAAGTTGGGGCTGTATGTGGACTTCCCTGCATAACTGGAACATTTATCACCAGTCGTTTGATTAAAACGAAACTAATCATAATGGCATAAATTCAATATTACTGTCGAGTGCATGTGAATCGGAATACGTCTTAGCATCCTAGTTCATCCTGAGAGAGGTTGCCAAAACCATCAAAATGTTAGCACTGTTTGTCTCATTGTTGGTATGTGGAAAATGTGCCATGCGTTGCACAGCCATTGATGTTAAAAACAAAGATAAAACCTGAAGTCTATCAAAAAGTTAATCAGATAACATTGCCAACTTTATACTACATAGCTGGATATACAATGATGAGATGGCACACAGGTCATTGTTCTTGTTCGAATCTATTTTCTCCTCCATCAGATAACTCACAACTTGCTGCACAATAGTCGGCCAATACGAAATGGTCGTGCAATACAACCAAGTTGGCGAGGGGAATCCCCAATTAGAGATTAGTCCGTCTTTTTGTATTCAACATCAATTATGACAGTTAAACGTGCTAGAAACGCTGGGTCTGAATCGGTTACATTGAGACATGTGGAATCAGATGCGATAATGATCTGTGTAGGTCCAATCGATAAAACAACATAGGTGTATATCCCAATTAGAGACTGGTTGTCACTAGGTGTTAAGATAACATATTGGAAGCGAACACGAGAGATACGTAGTGCCTTCCTAGCAGAAACGGAGGTGGAGGGGGGGGGGGGTCCCCGATTCCCCAGTAAGTTGAAAAGTACCTGGCAGAGATTCGTATCTATATTACAACCAAATTACGGACTGCTCTTCCAAACCGAAGGAAGCTTAGGGCCATCAACGATGATGACATAGAGAAGATTATTAAAGCGATCACTGATAGAATAAAATTACACCCGCCCAGCCCACCATGGGTTAAAATGCTGGATAATGCTAGCGACGAGTTTGGGGTTAATGGTTCTGTTAAGGTTTATTGTGTATGGAATATTCCCAACATGAATACTGTTGACGAACTTGATCAATTACCCGGTCTGGGGTACCCCTATGGAAAACATTTCGCCTGTAACAGCATCCGCACAGTCTACAATCCTTTATCTTTCATGTCTGCACAGTGGATGGTTGTGTAAGGCTGTCAATAACTGTCTGAAGCGAGGGAACTGGCCTGGGGTCGACATTAGCAATTTTGGCATGTCAGGGAGATGTGAAGGTCTCGAGCGAAGAGTTTATACATACGCTGAGCCACATGAAGATCATGAAATTACAAAATCGACACCCCCGACATCAGGCGACGACACCATGCAATCAACAAAAGCCCATGGGGCTGTTGATCAAACATCTCGGGCCTCGGCGACTGTTAAATATATGGAGTCTACTGGTTGGTAGAGGCGACAGAGAATAGGGGCCATCACATTCCCAGGGTTCCGTCGCGCCCGCTAGCAATGTCACCGTCGCGCACACCGATTTTTATAGGAACTGGGGTAAGTTTCTCTGCCTGTAAAGGTGTCAACAACTTCCTCACGCTCTACCAGTTGCTGTTTTTAAGTTCCTGCGTTGTTGCGCATTCTTGTTGCGTGTTTCTATAGTTGTTAAGGACATCAAAGACGTCGCGGAATGTGTCAAGTGTAATCAGAACTTCTCTCAAGTTCATCTGAACGCAGTAATACAACTGACGGAAACTTCACTGTCATCCACGGGTGTTATATTGTCTTCTTTCGAACATCGGCCTTGCAGTTCTCGACGGCGTAAGTAAACCTGGGCATGGTTGCTTCCGCGCAGTCTATATAGTCTATGGAACTATATTCCTAAACAATTTCTCCAAAATAACACCAATATCTAACATAAAACGACGAATCTTCACCACAGCTTAAATCTCTACGTTCTGCATCGTGTATTGCGTTTGTGCTTTGGAAAAACATGCCCTTATTTCCGGTGGAAAATCCGTATCGCCGCCTGGAAGCCGCGACGAAAACCTGAGAATGTGGAGGCTCCTATTCCATGTTGTTTTAAGAGACGCTACGACAATAACGCTTCGGGAACATTCCCTCGGGCGGAAGGCTCGAGTTAGTTCTCTTAGCGAAGATATTAATTCTTTGGTCAGATTGTGAAAACTAGCCAGGACTGGGTTGTCAGTAATGACCACAGACTGCCGCAAAGCCTGCGACATGGATTGAGCTTTCGGCCATATATACTAATAAAGTTGACAACCGAGTCAGACTGAACAGCAGCAATGAGAGCTTCTTATTGGTGCGGCCAATGACTGTTCAAATGTTTTAGCTAGAGATAGCTATTCACCAACCCTCGGTCGTGATTACGGAAAGTTCGAGCTACGTTAGAGGGACAGGTTTGACGTTATGGTAGTGGATTATTGTACAAGGACACTGCTAGCACTCACAACACCAGCCAATAGAGGTAGGGGTATTGCCATCCGTGATGATTTCGGGTTCAATGGAGCCAAAGAGCCCAATACAGCGTGGTCCAGGAGCGGCCACAGCCTTCTAACGCATAGAACATGCTGCAGCTGAAGAGGCATAGAAAAGGGAGCTTAAAACGCAACCGACGACCAGCCGAGTATCTATCAACCTAGACAGCAGAAATCTGTCCTCTCTGAAGATGCAACAACGGCCCATGTATTTACTGGTGACTCCTAAAGAATGGCTGAAGCTGGTGATACTTTGACTGGATACCATGACTTGAGGAAATAGGGTCATTGGGTTGGAGGACCCGATATCAGCTAAGGATCCTGACAATAAAAATTATGTTGATACGCGATACAACCAGAAGCACAAGGCAATACAGACATGCAGAAGGACACACACTATTGCTATTTGGACAAGAACAAGTGGCCACCCAGCGTAAGGGTGTTTGGTTATCGATATCGATTGGTAAGATCATGAATATGGTCTTGTCTTTTCGTGTGGGTAAGGTTCGTGTTATAAATATTTCTAATCAAGCGGTAGAGAAAAAAAAGCCAGCTCGCCAACTTTCGTAACCGGAAATGACGTCATCTACATCTCCAAACGATTGTGATTAGGTGGAAGCTGCCCCTTACAACATTTGATCGAATTTTTATGACCATCGATTACATATTGACGATTTTAGAGGCGATTGCAAAATCGAGTAAAACAACATAACAAATTTTCGAGTCAGGGCTAGGAGGCAAAATATGCATTTTTTTTAATGACAAGTACTGAAGAAAAAATTGGCCAATAAACCATGCTACTATAAACTATAAACTTTTCCAAAATCGCATTTAGGTTAAGACCATATCAAGTCGTCATAACTTTCGATTGCACTGCTGATTTACATTATTTTGTATGTAACCGGAAGTAATGTCATCGCATTCTTTAAATCTTACGACATTTAAAACTTACAACATTTGACCCAATTTGTATGGTCATCGGTTACATATTGTCGATTTTATAAGCGATTGAAAAATGTGGTAAAACAATATCACAGATTGTCGAGTTGGGCTATGAGGCAAAATATGCATGTTATTCGATAACAAGTATTGAAGAAATGTTGAAAAATAAACCTAGCTACAGAGGATCTATAATCTTCTCCAAAGTTGCATCTTAACCTTAATTTAAGGTCAAGCTCAGAATAATATATATGAGTTCTGCACATCATTGATTTTTTTAAATCCGAAAACCTTAAAAAATTTGTGACCTGCATCGTGGATAAATCATAATGTTAGCAAACATTCCACAAACCGGACTGCTCAAGATAACCTGACGATAGCAATTGCCCAAGTTAGTAAAAAAAGCCACTGTGAAATTTTCTTTTCAATTCAACGCATTTTGAAAATAACGTATATTTTGATTGAATTTCTCTGTTATAAAAGTTTGATATTGGTTACTTCTTTGAGAAATTAAAAAATGCGATTTTGGAAAAGTTTATAATGTTTGGATACCAGAATTGTTTGACTGGGTTTTTTAAAATATGCATTATTAGTTATTCCATTTACGTCGAAAAAGTTTTCAATTGCATTCAGCATTTATAATATGTCACCTTTTTAAAAATCGAAATATTATCCAAGGAGATTTGAGATTCTAACCTTGTTACTTTTTTCATAGCATTTGGTGCGTTTGTTACCGGAAGTGACGTCATCGAAATCAACGAAATCTCATAATGCGACTACTGATGTCACAGAGAACATTCAACCCAATAATAATAACCATCGGACGATTTTATAAGCGGTCAACATTTTCATAAATCCTTTGTTGACATTTGGACAAACACTTAGATGTTTCGGAAAATTATTCATTGCATATATTTTGATATTTACATTTTGTGACGATCGGACAATTATCTACGGAGATATTCCCGGTACTAGATTTTTCTCGATGACCATGACCTTGATTAGGGTCCATGTCAAAACAACACCTCTGGGTTCAGCGTATCTTTTAGGCCGACCCTCTAAAAAGAAACTTCTTAAAAATATAGGAAATTTAGATCTGTATCGCGGATAAAAAACAAAATGTCAACAACACCATAATCTTAAAAACCGATCTGATCGCCATAACTTGGCGAATGCAAACTCACCGTGTAACAAGTACAGTCACAAACGCAACTCACCATGATAAATTGGCGAACGCAAATCTTCCAAGTTAACAAGCAGATGGGGTAGATATTACATATTGTACATAGCATCTCACCTTAAACGGATGATCAGATCACTGCCGTTATTGAGCATAGTCTGTTCGCGGTGATGGCTTGGGAGAAAACAGAATGAGTACTGCGCGTCAAGTCAATACCAAACCTTCTTGTCTTATCGCTGCTTTTGTTAGCGAGGACATTGATCCGACGTCGGTGCTTACCGCTCTTAAGTAGTGAGCGAACGTGTCAATGTCGAGATCAACCATCCTCGCTACTGGGTCGGTGTTGGCCGAGCTTGTCATTGAAGGCGTCGGCAAAACCACTGCACTAGTCTTGCTCTCTAGATAACGTTTATGGCAGTATATGGCATTATTCGTATGCGTATATGGTATCAGCAATTAATTATACAAATGACTCATATTATCTCGATTGTAACAGATAACAGAAGAGCACAGACTTTGACAAATGTACATACACCATGGACAGTGCAAGTCGTTTTAGGTTAGATATACACCGGTGTGAGACATGGCTGCCAAGGGCAAGGTGATATCGCGATGATAACGATGATGATAGGGAATAGCAACAGTTCCACACAAACACCATCGCCCACGCGTAAATCAGTGGCCTACACAGCGCTGAGCACTCAAGTCGCAGGGAACCACGCCTATGTCATTACTTCGTAACAATTCATTCCGAATAGAGCTAGCAGTAGTATTGCATCTCTCTGGCTATGTCTAAGCAGTAATTAAATCACCGTGAAGCCCTTTTAATGCTGCTCCTCCCTTGGTTAAGTTCACGTTCTATGTGCTCTCTCATATGCAGCACCTCTGGAGCAGCCTCGTCTTTTAGCATGATGTAAAAGATATCGATTCGTCTGGTGCAGCAATAACCAGAAACAATTGCTACCAATTAAAGAAGAATACTCAAATGATGGAAGGAAACCGATCTTAGCAGTAGTAATACCTAAAAGTACAAACGCCAACTCTTACGTTATAATCCCCAGTGGTCTTACATATTATCTGCCCATGAAGGTCACACCGGGTCAGCCGATATCACAAGTTTCCATCAGTTTCCTATCAAACACAAACCTATCAGAATTTAAGCAGATCTCAGTTCACATCTTGTATATCCCCTCTTGTCGTATGGAAAAGATGGTGGGAATTATGTATTTACGATACAGCAGCGCAAAGGACACTATACAATAGTTTATCGATGAATTGCTGTCATTTTCAGATGATATAATGACCCCTCGTATTTGGGGTTTCCTACAATAGTGTATGCTTGTATTCCAGTGTAATGGAATTTGTATGTTTTGAGACGCATATACCTGTCTGTATCTCCAGCCAGACTCCCATCTGATAAGCCGCTTGAGAACGGCGTGCACTTGGTATCAATACCACTCGAATCACAATGGAAGGGGCTTCACGCTGATATCATATTCAAAATGAATAGAAAGTCTGTTTGAATGTATACCTTCGAGAAAGTCATAAGTGGCTACTGTGACATGTGTACAGGAAAATAGACCGAGTTTCCTCAAATGCGGAGAACGACTGACAACCACTTTGGAACGCTTCAGTCGCGACCGAGTGGGTAGAGCTACAGGAAGAAGGCATTCATGTACAATTCATCATCGATCGCCACACCGCATCCCCTCCCCCATATAGAACCATAGTAACATCATTGTAGGGAATGTTCTCAAACGTATCATTCACCAGGCACAACATTAACATACCCGATACATTCAGGTTGTTAAAGCGCCTTTTAAAATATGTTATTAGAACCATTCAAGCAATAATGACTATGTGCGGCAACCCACTGGAAATACTGTTTGAACCATATACAGATCAAGACAAATGTGGCAATATGTAGACATGTAAGATATACGTAAAAAATACGTTCTGTAATTCAATTTACAGTGAACCTGAAGCGATGTGTTCATGGTGGGCCTGATGGTTAACCTTAAATGTAGGCAGTTGGAACACTACTTTACTTTGGTCGCAACGAACACTTGAGATAACCGCTGGTAAAAACGTACGGAAAGTATAGCTGGGAAAAGTCACATACAAGCTGATTAAGAATCACCCGAGTGTATTCATATCATCCACTTGGACTCAAGCACTTGCAAAGCGTCCAGGAGGTCATGTTTCTTCATTG
>CM067353.1:89089894-89103506 GCA_034190875.2 Urechis unicinctus
GATGAACAATGTGCATATAAAACATGGAAGCTTAAGCATTCGCTTTCTTTAATATGAACATCAATAAACAAGCAAAGAACATTAATATCGACCCAATTTGAACAGACGTGTTTTGGATCAAGGTGAGCTACACATACAACTACCTGATGTACGGCGTATTATCACGGGTCACGGAGGTCATAGGTCAGGGTACTAGGGAGGATTTGATGGAGGATGAACTATTCAAGCCATTAAGAACGACCTCCACCTCATTCACGCATGAGCAAGTCACGGAGGTTATAGGTCATGATACGTGGGAGGATTTGATGGAGGATGAACTATTCAAGCTACTTAGAATGACCTTCACCTAATTCACGCATGTGCGCAAAATGGAGGATCCTGAGGTGGCCAAGCCCTATCGGCGCACCGATGAGGGCTCATGGAAGAATGTATCCTTCTTTCCTCATAGATATATTTGCAAAATCCATTTGAAGATTTATGAAATCAGCTTACGTTTGAGAGGGACGACTTTAATTCTTTTATTTTCATCACAGTGCATGGCATCAATATATGCATTTGTATTTCACCAGCTTAACTAAAGATGCTATTGAATCGACGGCGTTTTCAACGCACAATAAATTTCAGTTATATTATTATACTGATTGAGCGTAGTGTCATAGAATAATGAAGCAGCGCTCTACCGAACTTGCAAATGTTTTCGTGATCCATAAGGCAAAGTTCGCCATGTGGCCTGGTTTATAAATATTGGACAATCCTCCACCAGTTTAAATCAACGATCCTCTCTTCTTGATCTCACAGATCCCAATGATTGAAAAAGAAGGGAAAGTTCTGTGGATCCGGCTCCGTCCTCAGTAGTGCCCCGGGGTATCACCAAGTGACGTAAAAGTTGACTCTGGTTATAATTTGATATTGACTTCATATTTCTGTTCATTGGTATTAGGGTTGGTGAGGTTATGACCTTCGGTCGTATCATGTGACTTTTATCCACACTTGATAACGCTGCCTCCCTCTATAGATGTATCCACGGGGAGCTCACTGCGTCCTCCTCCCTGCCTCCCTCTATAGATGTATCCATAGGGAGCCCACTAGGTCATCCTCCCTACCTCCCTCTATAGATGTATCCACAGGGAGCCCACTGGGTCATCCTCCCTACCTCCCTCTATAGATGTGTCCACAGGGAGCCCACTGGGTCATCCTCCCTACCTCCCTCTATAGATGTATAGATGTATCCATAGGGAGCCCACTGGGTCATCCTCCCTACCTCCCTCTATAGATGTATCCACAGGGAGCCCACTGAGTCATCCTCCCTACCTCCCTCTATAGATGTATCCATAGAGAGCCCACTGGGTCATCCTCCCTACCTCCCTCTATAGATGTGTCCACAGGGAGCCCACTGGGTCATCCTCCCTACCTCCCGCTATAGATGTATCTATAGGGACACCATTGGGTCACCCTCCCTACCTCCCTCTATAGAAGTATCCATAGGGACACCATTGGGTCATCCTCCCTACCTCCCTCTTTAGATGTATCCATAGGGAGCCCACTTGGTCATCCTCCCTACCTCCCTCTATATATGTATCCACAGGGAGCCCACTGGGTCATCCTCCCTACCTCCCTCTATAGATGTATCCATAGGGAGCCCACTGGGTCATCCTCCCTACCTCCCTCTATAGATGTATCCACAGGGAGCCCACTGGGTCATCCTCCCTACCTCCCTCTATAGATGTATCTATAGGGACACCATTGGGTCATCCTCCCTACCTCCCTCTATAGATGTATCCATAGGGACACCATTGGGTCATCCTCCCTACCTCCCTCTTTAGATGTATCCATAGGGAGCCCACTCCTCCCTACCTCATCCTCCCCATACTCCCTACCCTCTATAGATGTATCCATAGGGAGCCCACTGGGTCATCCTCCCTACCTCCCTCTATAGATGTATCAATAGGGAGCCCACTGGGTCATCCTCCCTACCTCCCTCTATCGATGTATCCATAGGGAGCCCACTGGGTCATCCTCCCTACCTCCCTCTATAGATGTGTCCACAGGGAGCCCACTGGGTCATCCTCCCTACCTCCCTCTATAGATGTATCCATAGGGAGCCCACTGGGTCATCCTCCCTACCTCCCTCTATAGATGTAGATGTATCCATAGGGAGCCCCCACTGGGTCATCCTCCCTACCTCCCTCTATAGATGTATCCACAGGGAGCCCACTGGGTCATCCTCCCTACCTCCCTCTATAGATGTATCTATAGGGACACCATTGGGTCATCCTCCCTACCTCCCTCTATAGATGTATCCACAGGGAGCCCACTGGGTCATCCTCCCTACCTCCCTCTATAGATGTATCGATAGGGACACCATTGGGTCATCCTCCCTACCTCCCTCTATAGAAGTATCCATAGGGACACCATTGGGTCATCCTCCCTACCTCCCTCTATAGATGTATCCATAGGGAGCCCACATCCTCCCTACCTCCCTCTATAGAGTCATCCCCACCATCCCTACCTCCTCCCTCTATAGATGTATCCATAGGGAGCCCACTGGGTCATCCTCCCTACCTCCCTCTATAGATGTATCCACAGGGAGCCCACTGGGTCATCCTCCCTACCTCCCTCTATAGATGTATCCATAGGGAGCCCACTGGGTCATCCTCCCTACCTCCCTCTATAGATGTATCCACAGGGAGCCCACTGGGTCATCCTCCCTACCTCCCTCTATAGATGTATCTATAGGGACACCATTGGGTCATCCTCCCTACCGCCCTCTATAGATGTATCCACAGGGACACCATTGGGTCATCCTCCCTACCTCCCTCTTTAGATGTATCCATAGGGAGCCCACTGGGTCATCCTCCATACTTCCCTCTATAGATGTATCCATAGGGACACCATTGGGTCATCCTCCCTACCTCCCTCTAAAGATGTATCCATAGGGACCACTGAGTCATCATCCCTGCTTCCCTAAATCTTGTTGACGAATCCTTAGTGGACATCTGGATCATCGTCACTACCTCCCTCAAATCATCAGTGTTCCATTCAATCAAATAAACCACGTAGTCTAATTCACTTTTGAACGGCACAAAGCGACTAAGATTGCCAGTAGGCTTCCACAATATTCATAGCAGCCAAGAACCGGTCTACCACGCAATATTGAGGCTGTTATGTTATGGCCAACGGCAAATTTGACATCTTTTGGTGTGACACTCTTTTATTCTATGCAACTGTAACTATTTTCGCACAAAGAAGTATTTAATTTTAAATCATTGTTTTTTGTTTGAATGGAATCAGACGAATTGTTATTTACCTGATAAATTTATCTCCATATCAACCTTTTGCTTCAGCTTGAGGAATGCGACCACTGCACTGAAAGTTTCTGCGTCGCTGCGTTGAAAAAGGAGAAAAATGCAACGGAAAACAAAAAACGAACGCTCCCTTGGTGTTTGGCATCAGGTCGTCCCAACTGGCACCTGGGGCCAGCTAGGTCGCCAGCTCCTCGGGTGTTATATTATGGGCGCCTTGTGGCGGATTTCTAAAATATTGAACCGACTTCCGTTAGTCTTGCGAACGATGAAAATATTGCAATACTTGCGATCACTCGAAAGTTTTTCGCTGATATGCACCTTAGAAAACATTCAGTGCAAAACAAAAGAAAGAAGAATTAAAAGCCAGACGCGATCAAAAAAAGCACAGTCATGACACGGAAGGTGAGTGGCGTTCTAATGAAGACTGACATGTCTAATGGGCGATAATTACTCCACCGTGCCGGTCTGTTATGTGTCACATTCTACTGTAGCCGCGCACGACGGTAATATAAATATATACCGTCGTGATTGAGGATATGTGGGTCGTGTGGGCAAGTTTTATATTTCGCGTGCATATAGCTTCTCATCAATGTTGTGTACTTACGTAAATATATATGTCGACAAATGAGATGAATATCCGCTGATCATGACTATTTTGGTTATCCACTGTCTCGTGATTATTTAGCAATTGTCAAATGAACTTTTAGAATCACAACTTTCGTTCACGGCAGCCCCAGTTTTGGAGATATGACGTCACATTACGCAGTTTCATTTTCACTCGCCATGTGGCTGCAGGTCCCGGGGGAGGGGGCACTTAAGTATATAGAGGTAGTATACATGTGTCGGGGTAGGTTTTTTCGGCCTCCACACGGGTTTTGTTGACCTCATAATTGTAGGATGGGGTATGCTCATGCCATTTTTACCTTGTATGACGGGTACAGGATTTTGAGATCCCGGGGCACACCCCTACTCAGAACAAGGCCAAGTGCCCCCTCCAGACTGCGGGAATCAATAAGTGTTATCTTTTTTTAAATGTCAATGTGATATCGTTGAATACATATCGCCCTTCAAAGTAGATATTTCCAAAAGATAATCATTGACAAAATAACACATATACTTAAATAATAAAATTCGGAAAGAAAAAGTTCGCTTGCGAAGAAGCTTGTCTGCGCATGCGCGCAGAAACCGATCTTGTCGTTCAAAATAAACATGAACTTTTCAGAATTTGTGTGGCCGGATTAAATCGCCTTTGACGAAATCTCACACGTAAACTAACTCAACTTGTCAATAAACATTCATTTATGTGAAAAATTATTCTTCATATGTACTTTTGTGTAATTATCGTGTATAATTGGAACTCATGTATCGTTCACGCGCATTCGGTTACGATCTTTGCACGACGTTAATAAACGTCGTGCACGGCTAATTCTACTGAAGCATAACATGATATGAGTATCAAATCTGCGATCAACACATTTAATGTACTACGTTTATATACACGTTACAACTGTATTTCATCTCTCGGGCTTAGTATTAAACTAAGGCTCCCACGTTTACAGATTATTGTAAACGTGTACACGGGACATAAAACACGAAACGATGCCGTTTATTAAACGTCGTAGCAACTAGTATAGTAGTAAATAAGTATGGCCTGTATGCATGTATACAGTAGATTTCATTGATTCATTGTACAAGTTGTACGGATGAATGACTATCTGCTTGTTGCTGTGTTGCCCATGTCTCTGAGTCATCCCGTGTTGCTGTGTCGCCCATGTCTCTGTGTCATCCCATGTTGCTGTGTCGCCCATGTCTCTGAGTCACACCATGTTGCCGTGTCGTCAATGTCTCTGTGTCGCCAATGTCTCTGAATCACCCCATGTTGCGGTGTCGCCCATGTCTCTGAGTCACCCCATGTTGCCGTGTCGCCCATGCCTCTGAGTCACACCATATTGCTGTGTCGCCCATGTCTCTGGGTCACACCATGTTGCCGTGTCGCCCATGTCTCTGAGTCACACCATATTGCTGTTTCGTCCATGTCTCTGTGGCGCCCATGTCTCTGAGTCACACCATGTTGCTGTGTCGCCCATGTCTCTGAGTCACACCATGTTGCTGGGTTGTCAATGTTTCTGTGTCGCCCATGTCTCTGAGTCACCCCATGTTGCTGTGTCGCCCATGTCTCTGTGTCACCCCATGTCTCTGTGTCGCCCATGTCTCTGAGTCACACCATGTTGCTGTGTTGTCCATGTCTCTGTGTCGCCCATGTCTCTGAGTCACCCCATGTTGCGGTGTCGCCCATGTCTCTGGGTCACACCATATTGCTGTGTCGTCCATGTCTCTGAGTCACCCAATGTTGCTGTGTCGCCCATGCCTCTGAGTCACACCATGTTGCCGTGTCGCCCATGTCTCTGAGTCACACCATGCTGCTGTGTTGTCCATGTCTCTGTGTCGCCCATGTCTCTGAGTCACACCATGTTGCGCCCATGTCTCTGGGTCAGTCACTGTGTCATCCATGTCTGCTGTGTCACACCATGTTCCCATGTCTCTGTGTCGCGCCCATGTCTGCTGTGTCGCACCATGTTGCTGTCCTCTGAGTCACACCATGTTGCTGTGTCGCCCATGTCTCTGAGTCACACCATGTTGCTGTGTCGCCCATGTCTCTGAGTCACACCATGTTGCTGTGTTGTCAATGTCTCTGTGTCGCCCATGTCTCTGAGTCACCCATTGCTGTGTGCTGTGTCGCCCATGTCTCTGAGTCACACCATGTTGCTGTGTCGTCCATGCCTCTGTGTCACCCATGTGTCGCCCATGTCTCTGAGTCACACCATGTTGCTGTGTAGCCCATGTCTCTGAGTCACACCCATGTTGCTGTGTCACACCATGTTCTGTGTCGCCCATGTCTCTGAGTCACCCCATGTTGCTGTGTCGCCCATGTCTCTGAGTCACCCCATGTTGCTGTGTCGCCCATGTCTCTGAGTCACCCCATGTTGCTGTGTCGCCCATGTCTCTGAGTCACCCCCATGTTGCTGTCTCTGTCACACCATGTCCTGTGTTGTCCATGTCTCTGTGTCGCCCATGTCTCTGAGTCACCCCATGTTGCTGTGTCGCCCATGTCTCTGAGTCACCCCATGTTGCTGTGTCGCCCATGTCTCTGAGTCACACCATATTGCTGTGTCGCCCATGTCTCTGAGTCACACCATGTTGCTGTGTCGCCTATGTCTCTGAGTCACACCATGTTACTGTGTCGTCCATGTCTCTGAGTCACCCCGTGTCTCTTTGTCATCCAATGTTGCGATGTCGCCCATGTCTCTGTGTCATCCCATGTTTCTGTATGATGGTAGGGGGTGATGCTCGGCTTGTGATGACCGACGATTATTGACGTCCATTGGAGCTTAGGCTAGACCATTACGATCCTACCATCAATCTCCCTTGCTGTAGCATTATATCGAATGATAATTTAACAAGTGATCTTACAGTTCGGATCATAATGGTCTAGCCCAAGCGCCGATGATTAAGTCCGTGTGTTGACACTCAAGCAGATTATTAACGTCAAACGTGTATGGTAGGTTGGGAAGAGCAGATGGCTGGTAGGATGCCGTGAATATATCAGGTAGATAGGTCAAATCGTGTTGCTTCTGTGTTGTTTAGAGATACGTTTTGAGTGAATAAATCAGATCAGTTTTTGTCGCTGTTTGGAATGGCGGAATAAGGAAAGCTTCATTTGTAGCCCCTCGAAGAGTTGAACCCGATGTCCTTTGCCGCACCTGTTACGAACAAAGAACCCCCTCCCCCCCCCCCCCCCCCAACCCATCTACCGGTTGGGTCATGTCCCCTGCTTAACGCTCTCGCGAGGTTGTCCCTTGCCCTTGCGGGGTTGTCCCCTGCTCGAGCCAAAGTACTACAGCAGCGTGACCCGCAGGGAACTGCATTGGCTTGCCGGTCGCTATACATAGAAGATAGTACCGACAGGCCACTATACATAGAAGCCGGCCGCTGCAAATATCAGTGGCATGACCCTTGGTGAAGGGCGCGGAGATCTGTGGGGGTCGTGTTTGGGGTGGGTGATAGGATGGTTGGTTGGGGTTGGAGATAGGATGGTTGGTTGGGGTGGGTGATAGGATGGTTGGTTGGGGTGGGTGATATGATGGTTGTTTGGGGTGGGTGATAGGATGGTTAGTTGGGGTGGGTGATAGGATGGTTAGTTGGGGTGGGTGATAGGATGGTTAGTTGGGGTGGGTGATAGGATGTTTGGTTGGGTTGGGTGATTCTCGGTATGGTGTTGAGATGGGGTGGGTGATAGGATTGAGATGCTCCAGGTTGTGTGTGAGCAGCTCGGGGTGGTGTTGAGATGTTCGGGGTTGGGTTGAGATGCTCCAGGTTGTGTTGAGCAGCTCAGGGTTGTGTTGAGATGCTCGGGGTGGTGTTGAGATGCTGGGGGTGGTGTTGAGATGCTCCGGATTGTGTTGAGATGCTCGGGGTGGTGATGAGATGCTGGGGGTGGTGTTGAGATGCTCGGTGTGGGGTTGAGATGCTCGGGGTGGTGTTGAGATGCTGGGGGTGGTGTTGAGATGCTCGGTTTGGTGTTGAGACGCTCGGGGTGGTGTTGAAATGCTGGGGTTGGTGTTAGGGAGTCAGTAGTTGGTGGTTTGTTGATTGTGCAAGATGGCTCTGTTATTTTGTGAAAAATATGTACAAACAATTGACACGACGATGTACTTGGTTAACTGTCGGGAATTGATGGAGTTCGCCTCGACGGAAAGAATATTTACAATACGAACAATATCACCGAAAAAGACATGAATAATTTTTAAAACGGCGTCTTATTTGCATTGAATCAGAATATTATAGTTTATATTAAAGACCAGTTTACGCGTAATCTAGTCGTTTGGGTGGGTAAACTGTTATGACAGCCAACACAAATAACCAAAATTTTACCTTCTGAAATTTGAAAACATAAATCAAGAGCCATCAGTGATAGCACTGAAAACGCATGAATTATGAGGACTACCTGGGTGAATAGATACTATCGATGAACGTTGATTGCATTTAAACTTGACTCGGGTGAATACTTACACCATCACGGAGCATTTAGAGATGTTACATAGCTTACTTGACGTGGACAATTAAATTGTTTTGAAGCATGACTTTGCCATGTCTTAGAGACATATGTCTTGTACACACAACAGACATAGATAACAGTACTAACAACGGACATATATAATAGAACATACAACGGACATAGATAATAGAACATACAACGGACATAGATAATGGAACATACAACGGACATAGATAATGGAAAACACAACATAGATAATGGAAAACAACCGACATAGATAATGGAACACACAACGCACATAGATGATGGAACACACACGGACATAGATAATGGAACATACAACGGACATAGATAATGGAACGCAACGGACATAGATAATGGAACACAATGGACATAGATAATGGAACATACAACGGACATAGATAATGGAACATACAACGGACATAGATACTGGAACACAACGAACATAGATGATGGAACACAACGGACATAGATAATGGAACACACAACGGACATAGATAATGGAACATACAGCGAACATATACAATTGAACACACAACGAACATTGTCAATGGAACACACAACGCACAGATAAATGGAACACTCAACGGACATAGATAATGGAACACAAAATAGACATAGATATTGGAACACACAATGGACATATATAATAGAATACACAACGGACATAAAAAATGGAATACATAATGAACATAGATAATGCGACACACAGCGGACATAGATTATAGAACACGCAATGCTCAGAGATAATGGAGCACACAACGGACATAATACACGATGGAGAAAAATACAAATTGATGGAAAAAGCCAACAAACAACCACACTGATGAACTCCACAGACAGAGGTTCCATCGGATTAGGGGGTAGATTAATAAATGTGTAGATAGGATTTCAACATTGATAATGGTCCACTGTGCTTACTTTGAATTCATTGAATGGTTTCATTTGGGAATTTTTATCATAGCCAGAAGCATCCAATCAAGATAATATCGTTTGAGGAGAAGCATTCCATCAAGATGATATCGTTTGAGGAGAAGCATCCCATCAAGATGATATCGCTTGAGGAGAAGCATGCCATCAAGATGATATCGCTTGAGGAGAAGCATCCCATCAAGATGATATCACTTGAGGAGAAACATTCCATCAAGATGATATCGCTTGAGGAGAAGCATCCCATCAAGATGATATCGTTTGAGGAGAAACATTCCATCAAGATGATATCGCCTGAGGAGGAGCATCCCATCAAGATGATATCGTTTGAGGAAAAGCATCCCATCAAGATGATATCGTTTGAGGAGAAGCATCCCATCAAGATGATATCGTTTGAGGAAAGCATCACATCAAGATGATATCGTTTGACCATTCTTGTGAATCCTCAAAATCGCCGTAACTATTGATATTGCGACTGAGTGTGGCTTAGCCGTTGTAGGTATTTTCTTTTTTGATGTCAAGATGAGGCTTGTACGTGCGTGTGAACTGATCTTGTCGTTGCATGCCATGCAGAGGGGGTCACAAGTCGGCATGCATTAGCATAATGTCTGAGGCCCTTAATCTAGTATGGTGCGCTTACCCCAGTAATTTATCCCAAGTAGATATCCAAGCTTTATACTTACGTCCCTATACAGGTTGGTGGGCGAATTTCAGGTAAAAATCATGTTTGGACAGAACAGCAATGTCTATTTTATAATGGGTTTTTGGTTAAATTATCATACTTGAATCAGCGATTATAAACATTCATGAGTGTTTATTTTGTGGAAATTACTGGAGAGACTGAGACTAACTTTCTAGTAATAATTAGCATATTGGGGCGATTACAACTGGAACAGAGCTTGGTGCAACTTGCAGATAAATTGAGATCACAGAGGACACAAGCAAATGGATCATAGAAGACACAATCAGAGGGATCATAGAGGACACAATCAAAGGTATCATAGAGGACACAATCAGAGGGATCATAGAGGACACCATCAAAGGGATCATAGAGGTCACAATCAGAGGGATCATAGATGACACCATCAAAGGTATCATAGAGGACACAATCAGAGGGATCATAGAGGACACAATCAGAGGGATCATAGAGGACACATCAAAGGTATCATAGAGGATCACAATCAAAAGGATTATAGAGGACACAATCAGAGGGATCATAGATACATACTTCTGTTGACATGATTATTAGGTCTCCATATCACCAAAACCCAGCGAGCAGTAAGTGTAAGTTTTGCAAGAGAAAGGAAGACCTGCGAGTAGATCCCACAGTAATCAATATAAAACATATTACAAATACATATGTCGGATTAAAAGAACACTGAACGCTTGCTGTGCATTTCCTGGTCATTTTCTTCAGATTTCCATGTTACAGATTTCGATCAAGCGCATTGTTCAGGCGATAATCGATTACTCGTAAAAAACAAATACACACAAACGCTTACAAGCACAAAAGCACAAGGCGCTTAAATTCTAAAAATCTGCTCCCATTCAATACATAAAACTCAAGCGTCAATTCCACATTCCACTTTCCACATCATTCTCAGACTCAACTATTCGAATGCAAGATTTTTATTACCATTGCCATTATGTGGTGGGTTGATTTGGCCATTTTCTTTGGGGGGGGGGGCATTGTCATTTCAGTGTTGTTTGAGCTCACATTCACATTTGTGTATGACCTGCAACATCGACAACTACCACAGGCAGTTGGCGTGGACGATACTTTCCCCATGGCTTTATCATACAGCTTCAGCGAATGACACCACAGCGGAAAACAATCCCAGTTTCTTGAATTTCTCAGGCAATGATTCAGGTTTCTTCAATTGCAAAATATTGATCGCGAAGATAATGACAACGATCACAAAAACTGGTAGTATGACTCCCAGCGCCACCTTCCAGCCACCAATCGAAACACAAAAGATGGCGGCTGGCATGAGAAAGAACATGGATAGGATATAAACAAAAGCAAACCAGCGATGCTTAGCAGTCTTATCGCCAAGCTTCTTAGCAAGTTCCATGGGAATTCTCCGCTTGGCGGGAACCGGATACCAAATTATAATTCCAATGATATTGAAAAACAATTGGCACAGTGCGACTTGTAGGGTGATATTCAAGACCTTGCAATCAGAGGTCAGAGAAGCTAGGACGGCAATGGAAGTGGTGCCGATATTTGAGCCTAACGTCAGGGGTTACATGCGTTTAATGTGAAGGATTCCTGCCCCTACCATCGTGGTCATGGTGGATGTAAAGATGGAGCTTCAACCATTGTCATACCCCGACAATCAAGAATAGCGATGTAGCCGAAGAGAAATCCAAAAGGACTGATATAGTTGGAGTTGAGGATTTCCTGGATGACGACTGCGACGCTGGCTCTGAGGAGAGACGAGAGGAGCTTAACGATGAGGATGAGGCACACCATTAGGAGGACATTAGAGACGAGGAAGAGGTTCCCTCCGATAGCAGCCTCAGACCAACTGTCCCTCACTCCTTCAAACATAAACCTACCTGTAAACAAAGCACATACAACATCATTGTAACAAAGTCTCCACGAAATCACATCGCTTGATACTCCAATAATTGACACATGGCATTTAGGATCGTCTACAATGAACAGCTACAATAAACAAAGCAAAAGGCTATTACTTCGACACAGAATTCCCTGTTTCAACTGTCAGATCAATTATATAATATTATAGCCATTTGTTGTGTGCTTGCATGGGTGCTTTCCCTGGTATTCGTGACATTGACGGAAATGTTGTTAATGAACATACAAGAGACATCTTGTGAGACGGTCTCCATTACCGGGGCACACCTGTGTTTCTGCGTCGTGTTATTATAGACATAAACAGCGAGTGGGATTTCTACGTCCTTGGGACAGACCTTGATCAGCTTCAAACTGTCTCATTAGACTTCAGCTGAGCTAGCTCAATCAAGAATTTCTTGTCCAACCGCAGTCATTTGTCGGAATTAAACATCGAGATGACACAACCTCGTCAGATTATATGGGAAGGTGAAGAAGGTAGGCATGGTGCAGGAATATATACAGTTGTACTGGGTGATAATAGGAGGACTTAAAGAAATGTTCAATGGGCACAACGAACCTGGATGATTTGCTGCATGAATCGCTTAGTGACAACTTTCAGTATTTCCTGCTTGTAGCTGCTATCTGGGTCAATTTATAAAGTCTTTGTGATGACATGCGTCATTTGACAGAGTAACCCGCATCCTTTCCAGCTTCCAATCTCACCTGCACACCATTACATCACACTAACGGATAAAACCCAATGGAACCGCACTATTATCACTTTTTATACATCAAGGTCATTTGAAAAGAATCTCAATATTATGACAAGGAGATCCAGGTCAATAATAACATATACTTTTACGTTGAATGTTGTTTGCAAACTGTCAATGCAAGTAGTTATATTCATGTTATTTAACCACTTTATCATACAGCCAACGTTTTTGTACTGTAACACATGCCGTCTAATTAAATCGCGTTGTACAAAAGCACAGCTATTGTCTTAACATACTTAACATAAATATATGGTTGATTTAATATTTCAATGTTGCGATGCATCGCACACAATCTCCAGTAACTGTACAACGGGTTAAGGCTTGTGGAAATACGCATTCGTTCATCCAAGCGAAATCCCTCTCGTTCATCATCACTTCGATGAAATTCATATGATGAAGGAGTGACTGTTATGGTCCTCGCCTTATGTGTACCTTTGGGTATCCCCGTATCTACTCGAACGAATAACGTAACATAAATAGGCTAATCGGGACAAGCTGACCGCATTGAAGGCGTGTGTAACTTGGGATCGGCATAGCATGCATCAACGTAAGAGTGAGTGCCACACAAACAAACATACTGGCATATTTGATTCAAACTCGAGGTATCCGTCATTTTAAAATATAAATTTCTTTTTAAATATGCAAGTGCATTTGCATTTTAAATGTTGATTATACACAAACTCAATTTCTTCTAGGTTTTCAGATCTAGTCTGAAATTGAGATAGGTCACGCTGGCGATGACTTTTTTGCGCCATGTTACCGGCCCTGGATATCGTACATACACTACGTGAGTACCACGTAGCCTGAACAGAGATTGAGTGTGGTCGATAATCAGGAAATGTCCGGGCAGTAAGGGTGTCCTCATGAGTTAATAAATCATTAGGTGTTTGGCAAAATAGCAGTTATCTACAGATTGCGCATCTAGTTTGCCAGCATATCGGCTTGA
>CM067353.1:89108006-89148006 GCA_034190875.2 Urechis unicinctus
ATAAAACTCACTGACCCACGGTTTGCATCTAAAATATCGCTTAATGGTAGTAGAATAGTTAATATACATAACTGAAATAGAATATTCATACAGCGCTGCAATATCAATCACGGCCGGCATACAGGGCAAATACTTCAAATGACAGATTAATAGTGGCTGTCAATTAATGAAAACTCTTCCATGTGGTACATACATAGATAGCCATTCCCATCTGGTTCCAGTCAGTTACGAGCCTTATCGCAGCAGCACATTATACCTCCGCTTCTAAACAATGTCAACGTACGATTCCAAACCAGACTGCACATTCCGTCCCAGCTTGCATTGCTCTTTAGCTGTGCATATATCCAAACAGTACCCTAGCTGCCTATCCACCTCAGGTATAGATTTTCCTTCCATTTTGTCGTCTTCAAAACATTTGGCATTTCCTGTTAACAGTGTACTGAAATGAGTTAGGCATTCGGCAAGCCTTTCAACTCATCGAGTTCCCCATTTGTATAATTGCTTGGCATTAAGTTTAGCTTATGACGATTCAAATCCACTTATGCATTCAAATTCGTGACGACATATAGACAAGTCAACATTATGAAAAGAGAGGTACAGACAGATATTCAATGTTAAAAATGGATTATCATCTATCGCTTACTATAGCATATTGAAGTAGAGTATATTGTTCGTCTTTTTTCTAACCATTGGTATTAACTGGGAACCGTTTTTCCTTGATAACGTGGTAAGGCGCGCATGTATAATATGCAGTCATCACTGCATGAATACACAGTTGACGGTCGGTACAAGATTCATTGACATCAGCACAGAACTGGTGGACTAGTTCACTTAGAATATAAATAGATCACGATATAATCCCTGACTAAATTCATGCCATGGAACTCATTTCCCCTCTCAACAACTATCTCACGGAAACTTGTGGATATGATTTCCCGAATGATGGCATGGATCAGATCTCGTCCTGATACCTAGCATGGGATTAGTCACGAACAAATCAGATAATTGGGACTGGGAAGCCTGATTGCCGACTTTGGATTGCTGTGCTAAAGTAAGTCTGCTTGCTTCACCTTTTAACGTCCATTACTTATACTCAGTAGTGTGACAATTTCAATATCGTCAGGAATTCTGTATTTATTAAATACCCTCAAGCAAAACAAATCCATTTTACGCATCAACATTTTCATTTGCAACGATCCCAGTTTGAGTCATCATCGCCAGATATCATCTTCGTGGATTGTTATAGGTTTTCAATGGTCTAGTCATGGGTTTGGTATCCCCGGAATTGTCACGAATGTGATATTTCCTCTCTAGTAACGCGCTTTATATCCCTGCCATGTCAAGCGCTTGATATCCCCTGTCTAGTAACGCGCTTTATAGTAACGCGCTTTATATCCCTGCCAGGTCAAGCGCTTGGTATCCCCTGTCTAGTAACGAGCTTTATATCCCTGCCAGTTCACGCACTTGATATTCCCTGTCTAGTAACGCGCTTTATATCCCTGCCAAGTCACGCGCTGGGTATCCCCTGTCTAGTAACGCGCTTTATATCCCTGCCAGGTCACGCGCTTGGTATCCCCTGTCTCACTTTATATCCCTGCCAGGTCACGCGCTTGATATTCCCTGTCTAATAACACGCTTTATATCCCTGCCAGGTCACGCACTTGATATTCCCTTTCTAGTAACACGCTTTATATCCCTGCCCTGCCTGAGCTCCGGCTGCGATCACCATCAAGCAGCTGGCTAAGCTCCGGCTGCGATCACCATCAAGCAGCTGGCTAAGCTCCGGCTGCGATCACCATCAAGCAGCTGGCTAAGCTCCGGCTGCGATCACCATCAAGCAGCAGCTACAATGAATGTAGCAATCAATATTTACATATTTAAGCCTCTAATCAACACAAACAAATTATTCGATCACCATCCGTTTCGAAGTACAGGTCACTCTCGAGTACCAAAACTGGATTCATTTTTGATGAAATAGAGTGCGGAATTACAGCGACAAACATTCGGGAGGGCGATGGGTAGGAGGAAACATATGAGACATTAGTGTATGTTGGTTCTTCACAGTAATGAGGCCAAAATAGAGATCATCGTTGAATAAACTGCATTGACAAGTCATAATGAATGTGTGCATTATTAAAATGTACAATAATGCCAAAAGCGGACCTGCGTTATCTTGTGGTTGGTATGTTTGAGCAGACTAATCAATAAATTTCAACAGTTAACTCAGAAACGGTTGGAGCCACCCTCTATCCCTCTACATACTCCTGCAAAGTTGGCCGATGGTTCCAAAGGTGATGTTCATGGATCAAAAACGCGTCGTTTGTATTCACTAACTAACTCACTGACTCGACCAAGCACTCACTCACTCACTCACTCACTCACTCACTCACTCACTCACTCACTCACTCACTCACTCACTCACTCACTCACTCACTCACTCACTCACTCACTCACTCACTCACTCACTCACTCACTCACTCACTCACTCACTCACTCACCCACTTACTCAGCCACTCACCCACTCACTCATCCACTCAGTCGAAACTATCTCACATATTATCTCAATCACTCCCAACATCGCTCATATTGGTTTCGTCGATGCATGAAGCCCCGCTATGATATATATCTGTTCCAATATATATCTCTTTACAATAATGAATTTAATGTAACCGTTTCTTAGGAAGATAGATATAGGAGATGCCATTAATATTTCTAGACTTCTCGAAGTCAACACACCCCTGATGCTTCTTTTATTATTGAATGAGGAGGGTATTTTAGAATTCACCTTGAGAGGCTGCACTCGAAGCTCTACTTTATTACAATGGGTGTCTCATACAGGGATGCTAAGTGTTATACCCTGCTGTATTTGTTAACGAGATGTTCTTCTGTAGATATATGATGATTAATAAATAAACGGAGACTCTTGTACTGGCTTACGAAACAACGAATACTTAAGCAGACTGGGTTGTTGATAACAAATAGGCATGAATTGATACCCTAACACCACGGAGTAGCTCGTCAGCGAATCCCACAGCTATTTTTTAAATGTTATAATTGATATATTGGTAACAACCAACTGTATAATTCCGCTGCCTCCGGCTCATATGCAAACATAGTATGCCAACAAATAGCATATATAGTAGTGGTGCAATGAGTTAAGGCAACTAATTATGCCGTAAATTACAAATAATGGATAGCAAAGAACGAAAGCCTGGCGCCTGTTGCTAAGAGACTACCAACTATGCATGATTAAATAGAAACAGCAATGCACTATGCAATTTGCGTGCATAATTGTTCATTCAGCATTCAGATGAATACAAAGCACAGCAAAACCAATAAACAATGCACTTTTACCACCTTGATCTAAACATAAACTGCTACCATAAGGCAATTGACGCTTTGTTTTGTTCGTTGTTTATATTATGGCCTTACTGATATCAATCGGATGCCGTACACTGCTAATGCGGCTTTCAGTATTGCATTTCCGACGTGTTAATCAGTATCCGTTCCTCAAGCAACTTCATTAGAGTTGCAGATGAATTGATTTTGTACCTCTGTATAACTGTACTAATACAGTCACAGCCGACTTTACATAACGAATCATTACCACAATGATGTGGCAAGACGAGTTAAGCCGAGCAATTTGGCCTTCTCTTATGGCTAATGATTATGGGAATCCGGTGCCAGTTGCAAATAGACAGTTATTCCACCATAGAACGTTAATCTGCCATATATCCAATGAAAAAGCGCGTTTTCACATCCTGCATTAGACTCAAGCGACATAGCTAAAACTTGCAGCATTGACAGAATTCAATATCCCATGGCGTAACAGAAGAGAACCAACGAACTGGGTATAGCTGAGCGATTGCCAATCAGTGCAGTTGAGTAGCGTATCATTTCTAGCTATAGCCGAAAATCGAGCTACAACTATGTATTAAAAGAACAATTCATCCAAAAGTATGCTAGATTTTGTCAGGAGAATAAAGCTACGGTTATTTACAAAGGTTTATAATAAACGCAACATACGATCTGCTAATGTGAACCCCTTGCAGTGTGCAACCACCCACTCGTAGCCGTGGTTTTCGTGAACTGCACCTTCTTAGCATAACGGATACGCGAACTTCAATTGCACTGCTCTGCTGTTAATTCTACTGATAATATGAAATCAAGACGGTTGATTGCTGCAGCGCATGCCAATGTTCGGGAGGTTTTAACAATACGAGTGTGATTAACACGCGAAAGAGCTTACAACAGACGACAACAACGATATAAAATTGAGACAAACCTATATACTGTGACCCAAATGGTCGAAATAATGTTTATATGTGTTTGAATATGTTTATTTAAAGTATTAAAACATTTGATCATGTTAAAATTTAATTAACCAATAACTTGTTATTCATCTACCTGCAAACATCGAAATAGAACGCGAAACGCTACCAATGGTTGATTATGATCACATCTATAACAAATATAATTTTTCTTATCCATAACGACTTAAATTGATTTCAAAATATCGGTGTTCCGCAAATATAAACAAATATATATATATACATGCATATAAATATATATATATATATATATATATATATATATATATATATAGATATATATATATATATATATATATATATATATATATATATATATATATATATGTATATCTATCTATATATATGTATATAAAAATATATGTATATATATGTATATATATATATATATATACATACATATATATATATATATATATATATATATATATATATATATATATATATACATACATATATATATATATATATACATATATATATATATATATATATATATATATATATATACAAGTTTAATTATATATAAATAATATTTTAATAATCATGATAGGATGTAAACATCATTTTCCATGGAATTTAGAGATACAATATTGTTGGCTTAACATTCTGCATACTTGAATGTCATATATCCAAATATGGCGAGATAGATTTTGCGATGACGTGCATAATGTATTCAAATAATAATCAATCGCTTTATGAAAAATCTGCTATCTCTAACAAGAAACCGCATCGTTGCTTGTGTCTTAGGCGGTGATATATGGCATTAATTCCTAATTTATGTCGGTTCAGTTGATTTTACCCTTAATGTAATACCTCGTCATATTGAATAGCAATTCTTCAAACACTATCGCATGAAATGTACTCATTACGCCAGGTTGAATTAGCTGCACACTAAAATTATGATTTCTGTAGAAACAACAGCAACAACAAGGACTTAACGAGAGTTGAAAACATCTGCCGACAGCCACAATGATGATGAGCTTCGCAAGTAAATTGCATGAGATATTACATACGGGCAGGGAAAAAGTTATAGTCACTGCGTGCGCCTATGATGCCTTTTATGCTAATGGGCATTTACAAAACATTCACCTCAATGTTACAGAAATATGCACGTGACTGTGTTTCATCAAGATATGATTTTTGAGCCTACAAAAATCGTGTTACCGGCCTTGATTCACTTTGTAAATAAATGGTTATCCATTCGCACCTGCCTAACCTGGGGGAATATGCATTTAGAGATATCACCTTGACAAATAACATAGGCAGTGAAACTGAAACTCCGTAATGTGACGTCATGTTTCAAAGATGGAGGTTGCCGTGAATGCAAAATGTAATTTACAAAGTTTATGTGACAATTGCTAACATAAAAGTCGATCGTTCATCAGATATTGCCAGGCATCTTCACTCTCCCCTGTGTCACATTTGGTTCATTAAAAGACATTGGGACACAACACCTGCCGTCGTTAACTGAAGATAGTATCAATGACACACGTATAAACAATTTATTACGAGCTGATATTAAATTAATTAACCCATCGTCAATTTATCTAGGCCTGATGCTGTTGCTCGTGGCCTATCATGTGACGCGTGTTCGCCTATGGGTGCTACGTTGCCTGTGACCAACGCCATCGTATCTCACACCTCACTTACTAATTTAACTGTGTGTGTTCACAAGACGTTCTATGGGAACTATCCTCCTTGGAAGTTCGAATCCCAAGCTGCGGTAGCATCCACACACAGATACTCAGTGGTTTTCCATTGCATAGCTATGACTATATCGTTCCCTTGGGCAATCATGCGAGTAGACGAGCCACACGCCTGGTGCTCATTACGTTAACCACGACGATAATTAGGTGTCTGTAACGTGCTGCAAATATTACTGCATAACCAAACGATGCATCGAAAATCTAGGGTCGAAACTATACCAAAACTTGGTAGACTAATAGCTAACCATGGGTGGGTCAGCAGTGCAGCACATACACGCGTTAATATAGTAAACCATAGAACAGGTCCTCATCAAAGTGCGTCATGATGCAATCATACTGACATTTACCAAATGTTCTTAGACAGCCTCAACATCGTTTCTCGGCGTGGCATCATAAAACACGCATGCAAATCAATACTCCTTCTAAGCCAATGTCTCATCAATCAATACTCCTTCTATGCCAATGACTCATCAATCAATACTCCTTCTATGCCAATGATTCATCAATCAATAATCCTTCTATGCCAATATCTCATCAATCAATACTCCTTCTATGTCAATATCTATTCTTATGTTTTGTGATTGTTATATTTAAATACGTTCATGCCAAAACAAGAGCGGGAAGTTTGGGCCTAACGTTCTGGTCATAGCTTGCTCTTTTCAACCGGATATTTCTATAATTTGTCGATAAGAACCAGTAGGTTGTAAACCCGTTTGATCCTTGTTTTTAAATCAGATAAACCATTAATCCATCACACTGTGTCAATGTATGCCTAAACCAAAGACCTGCAAACTGTTCCCGGGGTTCAATTCTGATTCTAGGAAGAGCGCATTTGACAATGCCCTCCAGCAACACGAAAATATATTAATTGTTAGCCGCTGGGATGGCTTTCCCAATGTTAATGCCAATATGTTTTAAAATAACAGCCATTCCAATATAGACAGTTGATTACTGTGTGACAGACGAATGTTCAAGTTATCATACATACTTTGCTATATTTCTAAGTGCTCTGAAGACCATCGCGTATGCTCCAATTCCATTAATATTGACGTTCACGAAGCGTACAATATCCGTGTCATTGATGGCTAGCTAATGCTATAACGGCCCGTGCATAAAAGCAGACGCTCCTAGTTTGATCATCATCAGATAAATGCCCAGCACCTATACGAATAACTAGTACGCCTGTCTTAGAAAAAATTGTGAATAAGTTACCACTTATCAATTTTGTGATATCACACGATGAAATATAATTCGATGTAAAATTAAGGCGTTATTATCATTCAGGTAAAATTGCAATAACATTTCAAATTCCGTTGACTGGATATTATTATGATAAACCATTATGCAATGCCACATATTATGTTATGACATGACGTTGTCATTTTAACACCGAACGGAAATGGCCAGTATCGGCGTGCGTACAGATATATTGACAAATATGAAAGCTATGAACCTACCCATCGATAATCGGTGCGGTTTATGTTCAGCACTAATGAATATATTAATAATGAGAAGGCAGCTGTCAGTATTAGCACTGCGAGAAATGTTGATAAATCTAGTCTCTACGTTAACATATGTTGAACACGACATTGCCGCGGAATGCTGTTGTAATCAAGTCATGTCTGTTGAAGAGAACTCATTGCCTCACTAAAGAAGGACGTCCAATGCGTAATGCAAGGCCAACCATGAAAGTGCACACTCAGGGCTTTTGCAGGTGGTTAAATTAGGAGGACATTTCAATGAAATTGCCTTTTGTACAATTATTGCATAAGTGGAATGTCGATGATTGATACAACCACTCTGTTTTTTCAGAAGTTAGACTTATGAGGGGTATTCAAGGTCAACTGCTTACTCGGATACTTTAACTGACTTAATTAGCCGGTTTGATAGGAAAGGTGTCTCTTTCCGTGTCGATAAACAGAAAACTATGAACAAACTATGTATCAAAACTCCGACCAATTTACAAAGCCAAATTAATGCCTGCACGGCCATTTTGTGGCAGCAGTGCAAATGCGTGCTCTTCTTTTTCCTACAACACCATACGACCTGCAAGACAGCCCCACAAGCATCTGCGACCTGTGCGAATTTGTCTTACGGGCCTGCACAATCGTACGACCCAAAAAAATCGCACTGCTGATGTAAACAGTACTAAGGGCAAGCTGGAACGGACATCCGTGAATATATCAATATTTTAGCTGACGAATTTTTTGCCGTTAAATATGTATCGTTAGTCTCACGATGGCAATCTTATCATTTGCCGAGATAGAATTCCTGATTTGTTTCCCCACGCTTTTACTCTAAATATTAAATCAATCTATAATCTACAACTGAACCATTTATAAATACTGCTCAAAATATCCACCAGAACCTGCCGACCAAATAAAACACATTTCAGCTGTCGGCAAATGTATACAGCGCCATTAAACGCAGCTTCCAAGTTGATATTTCTGCAGAAATTGGACAGCAAGCTCACAAACATTGACTGCGGCGATTTTTATATACTGGCATAGGCATCATCATTATGTTCATTTTACCAGCAACTTGCACGTGAAAAGCATAATACTGGTATCGTACACAAAAAGTTACAACTTATAAGGGATATAGCTTGTAACTGATGTCTTTGAGCCCAAACCATAATATGCTCAGTTAGAACCATTGTAAAGGACTAAACTTATCGCATGTTTCTCATAGCACAATGGAGGCTCTGTCGTTGGCACCCAGACAAATAAGCTATCCGTTACGACCAATGTACACTCTATATACAAATCAGCTTGTCCTGTGTTAGCAGTTCATGCACAGTTTATGTTAGTTCTACAGTCAGGATATATTATTAGTGGATAACGCATGCAGTTGAAGAAATGTTGTACAGTGAACATGCAATACATCCGTTATCAACAGTAACATTGTATTAGTTGAATGTATTAGTTGAGTTTAAGGGAGAGCCAAGCAATACACTGAAATGATAACCATGCGTTTTAGAAAGATTATGTTTCAAGAAATATAACGTGTTCACATCATACTTCATTGACCTCCACCATCCGGCATACTTGTCAAGGTTACAAGGCGAGGAACATCGGGTTTATTACAACACAAGCCATGTATTGCAGCGTCTCATGCATCGGGATAATTTCACCTGTGTGGCTCTAGCCCGTTACAATACTGACTGAATAAATGACATTCGCGGGATTTATGTCACCTTATAGCTGACATAGGTAGTGTGAACACGTTTCATTACAATTAAATCGCCGTCTGTGCGTCCTCGCAGCATCATATTTACTATTGCTTTCTCAAACCATATTGTTAAGGACACGTTACTTTTGTAGCAGTCAAGCCTAGTTTGTTGTTGGTCGAAACTTAATCTATCGCCGATGGGATGAATCAAAATATAATCATTCAAGTTCGACCTAAGCAGTTTTGAATGGTTGTGATTCATTCATCAATAGCACTTCAAATTTGTACGAACGACAGCGACGTAGCATGTTTTTTTGAAAGTGTATATGCGTCTTAAGCTAATACCTAGTTTCTATTGCATTTAGTTGCTCGGATAGATAGGTTAGATCATTCTCTCCGCATTTTTCAGCAGGGCGTATATTATGAAACAAAGCCAGAGGGAAATATACAATGAGCGGGGAAGGTACATTCGCCAACACTTTGCTCTTCTTTATTATCTCACAGGATAGTGACCTGCGGTTCAGCTTAGACCTAACACACTTTATTTAGAATTGGCAAGTGGAATATTATACGAGTTTGCTGTACAATTAAAGAGAGTCCGGAAGGTACTAACATAGATAAGCGCAGTAGGGTTTATTGTGCGGGCGCCCATCAATGAAAATGGAAGCAACGGAAGTGGGTCGTGTTAAACATATCAATGCAGTCTTCGCCAAAGGTCATCTCTGAACAGCCTGTTCTGGGTTCGGTAAGCTCCTTTAATCTCCCACCTACAACCCCATCCATTTGTAAATGCTTATTTTTATGAATTCATCTTGTGTGTACTGTGTTCCATAAGCTTGCATTGTCTTGTAAAATTAGGATTCTTATGTGGGTTTAACTTTTGATAAGCATTTTTTTTTGCTCCAATGTTTTCTGTCAATGGACTCTCGAGTCATATTGTCAACGCTTTCGGTTTTGTTTATGACATAAGCTCATCGCGTGCATGATTCAGCATAAACACACTGTCGCGAATATCAGCCTTTTTTTTACAAAACAGACAGTGTCATATGCACATGCGTGTTAACATACTAACTGTTATGTTTACTCAAATACTTCACTGTGTAACAAGTAAATGAGCTATACATTTCGACATTACAGTGGACGGCGTCTGATCTGGATGTATCTACTGCGGCAAAGCTACAACTTGTGGGCTTTTATTGTTGGAAAGCTATTGGCAAGTACCCTTTCAATTTTAATTTCGATATGAAAACTAATGAGCATGCTGATTGATCATCTGCTTGCATAACCGAATGCATATTTTGGCCGACTCCATATACTTACATATAGCAGTAACATACTAACACTATTTTATCTATCAAGGCACTCCTCGACCAAGATCTGTTCAGTAGTAGTAGTAGTTCATATTGATATAGCGTGCTTATACAACGCGCAGAATAAATTTGAATGCTCACGTCAACTGTGAATTTGTATGAACCGGCAAGTTAAAATGTTAACTCCACAGTTTTGCGCACAAACAAGAGAATGAATTTCATACCTCTACTGCTATAAAATGGCCCCTTAAATTTTGTTTTCAACCTCCTGTGTTTTGTATCATTTCTAAGCCTCGTTAAAATACATCGATCTTCCGATTAATTGTCAGAACAAAATGCATCACACAGCAAAAAGCGCCTTACGAGTGTGATTTCATTTGACAGCTGAATATTTGGATGTTCGGCATCATTAGCGTCTCAACAGTGCTTTTAAACTGTTCATAGTCTTAAAACAAAATGATGGAATGTAACAGTACCTAGAAATAGATGAGAACAAGCATCCATTGTTCACCATCATTATTCGGATTATTAGTCCAACCTCATACTTATATAATTGTCTCATCATTTAGCTATGCCTGTGTTATATGAGTTTAAACTCACAGTAGAGCCGAAATCACCATCAAACGAAAGTAAAATCACAACAAGTCCTATTAAAGGCTCAACCGCGTTGTTATTTAACCAGCAATAACACCCTGAATGTGATATATACTATACTCTTACTTGCTTGACAAGAGATCACCCTGAAGAAGGAACGTGTCCATTCAAACACATCGTGTTGTCAGGGTAAAGATGGTAATTGTGCATATTGGATTTAACAGAGACATGTTTACGGGACGTAAATATTTGCAGTAGCATTTTCATTATACAACGGCACACTAATCACTTTGCATTGAAGATATATTGGCGAAATACTACGACAAGCATGTAAGCATGCAGATGCTAGTGAACAGCACTTCCGTTGCTTTAAGGTTGTCTATAACAGCACCCTGAATCCTACAATTTAACTGGCGCATAAGATGTACTGAAGTTGGACAAACAGTTGCTTTAGACATTCATATATATGGCACCTTATAGCACGCTAACGTTTGTTAAACCCTGAACATTATTTGGTGTAATTATTTGTACAAATCTTGGTCATGGGTTGGTATTAAGTGGAAAAAGACACTTTAGGGAAGCTGCTTAAATATTTCAATCATATTAACCCTTCTTTGGTGAAAATAAACTTAAAGCCTAGTATTGGATTTCATTTCATTTCGCACATCAAATTTAATGTTAAAGATTACGCAGAAAAAATGGTGTAAACCTCGGCTAACGGGAGTCCGTACATTTACATTATGGCGGCAACCATCGCAATCATATTGAAAGCAGCATTGACTGCAGACATCCAATTACACATTTGTTAATACGAGTAACTGTAGTTCAGACGGATGCTTCCCGATGGAAAGTTCGGTATCGGTATTGAAAATAATGCGGTAACAGTTACGGTCAATTGAGTGATACCGCGGCGATGATAGATAAAGACGGAAGCGCAGATTGATTTGGTTACATTTAACATGCTAAGTAAAAAATGGTTAACGCTACGATTGTATAAGTGCAAGATGTTAGCAACACTGCTGGTACATAAAATTGAACATAACTTCACGTTCATTGCGTGATTTGCATGAATGATGAGGACCAAGAACGGTGCTTACATTCTCCTCAAGCATGAGTTTAAGTGCCAATATTAGGCTAAACGTACACAGCAGCATTTGTTAGCACATTTGTGTATAAACATTGTTAGGGATATACTTGCGTGGGTTTTTGATTGCCTAACATGCCTTGATTCTGACCAAATATGGTAGCAGTACCTTAGTGTCAATTAGGCCAACTATGAAGAATAATTGATTACATGGGAAGAACCCGCATATCGAATTGAACTAAGATAAGCTGCAAACCAATAAACACAGCACCGTGCACAACCCTAAAGCTATTGATAATATAAAGAGTGGCCGCTGTTTTTACATCCATTAAATACGCCTTGTCTTTGACTTTATTATGGAAAGATTATGTTCATCAATAACCAAGGTTACTGTTGAACGAAATGGAATGAAGATGTGTGGATGACCCATGGCATCTAATGACAACGACTTTGCCGTATTCTAAGACCGCTTGAGCTGATAATTTGATATGAGCAATTCATCCAATTGTGTACGTCACAGAGCTCACACACATTCTGATCATAAATACTGCATTTAATTTAATCATGTTAACAAAAATGTATCTTTCCTGACTAAACGCTATCAGCAGGTCATAATTTGGAACATGCTTGTATTCGCAATGTCATTTTAACCGATCACTTGTAACGGACATTTGCTACTTAATCTGAACAACAGGTTGATGCTAATCCATCTAATAGTGACAAGGAAGTTGTATGTATTTGTTTGTGAAGCAACTGCAGTTACGTTCAAATCGCATGTCAATTGGTGGAGTAATCTTAGGAGATCAATCAAATGAGGACATCTACAGCTGACATAATCAGCTTACAAAATACGACTGTAAGCTTGGCTATATAACTTATATATGTCCTCGGCGACACTGGTTTTTATGGGCCTCAAACATGTTTCAGTGGGATACATGTAGGATCAGCAGCTGCCAGCGAGGAACGGAGATAGATATTATCTTAGAGCACTGCCACGAAGTATTGATAAGATTGCCTCTCATACGTGTACCCCTTGTCAACTTATCTACAGGTCATATAGCGTTATGATAAGATGGTTATCTACGAATGCATGGCGTTTGTACCCTAGTGATTATTTGTCCGTATCAGCAAAGACGCAGCAATAACATTGTTAGTACTGTGCCCGGCGGAATCTAGGGTAACGGTATAGCATGTTGAGTATTACTTCAGGAGGTTCGTAAATGTATTTCTACATATGCTTAACTGGCGAATTAATTCTGTTTGAAAACTAGTCATGTTCCATATTACCGGTCATCCGAAGCATTTCAAAAGATCTATATCCATTGCATGTGTACGCTCAAAGGCGCAATAATACACCAACCACAGTATGGTGCGGAAAATAGCACAAACAACAAAGGCAGCTATTCGTTTGCTATACTTTTGACAATAATATAAGCGACATAATTCTCAGTCATACAAAACCAGTTGCAGAACTTACGTTGTATGGATGCAGACTTGGATTTCGAATATTGCGAAAGTGACAAGATAATAGATACCAGGTCAATAGATTGTGTCTGGGTAGAGCTGTTTCGATCCTGTCAGGCAGGTCATTATCAAGGACACCTCAAATGAATCACTTTTCTAGAACAGTAACAAATGGCAAATGTCCATGCTGCGGAATGTTGAGCTTGTACATTAATAATTATATCGCAACCATATAATATACGAGCTGTTTTTGTTAAGGTGATGTTCAGGATAGTGGCGTAATGATATGCATCAAAGAAATCTAGTTAATTAAGTAATATCACGTATAAGGACATATGTTATGGTATACTGCGCCGCTCTTGTCGTTTATCTGATTACATTGTGCAACATTCGATAGACCATTGCATGCCACATTCACGACATCAGGATCACTTTGTTTCATTACATTATATATCAACAAAATGTATATCTCCTGATGGCTTTGCATAACTTCACATGAGAGAAATAACGAGTCATTATCTATGAAACTTCATTCGGTCTGAAATCATGCATCCATATCATTTCTGTTTTATCACATCTTAAGTATAACTTGTTTTTTGTTGATAGAAGTTTACACGCATTTTCATTTTGCATTGAACCATTCGCTGCCTAGCAGGGAATAATTGGATATATATTGCATTAACTAGTCAGATAACTAATTTATATATAATCCTTCATTTGCACTGACGTGTAGGTATTGCCCCCTTAGCAATATTATATGTGTAGACAATTATATGTCCTTTGTGAACTTATACACATGAATTACAATGCTATCGCTTTATATCCATAACACGCAATACACCATATCGTAAACTTCGCCCCTGGGTTTTGGACTGTGCTCACCCATTCACAGCTGACGGCTCAAGACGATATGCAACCAAGCATAAGGTGGCCAGCTCATCATGTAACAATATTGTGCATTATATGAAGATTGCTATGCGTGTATCGTTCCACATTCACGCACGTAAAATATGTTTGGTTGGGACACCTAATACTATGGTATTTGTAGCTATAATAATTGCCAACTCAGCATTTGAACACTTAGTTTTGGGTACAACCGAGGGAGTCCGTCTCATTATCAGGATCCTCGCTGCTCCTTTCAGTTTGCTGGGATAATCCCGAGGGTGACTCCGTTTACTCATTGGCTTATCTTCAACCAGACGTGCGTTGTTCTCGCACTAATGACGTGCTGCTCAACGTAGCGCTGTCTCATCTGCAGATCGTCATTACACACCAACATATGATTACTTGGCTCTGCAAATTCATGCATTATGCCTCGAGTACAAGTACTTTAATTGAACATGTGGTTATAATGTTCAAAATTATTATGAATGATCTATCTTTAAACTATGCTGTTTGTGTTGACAATTGCCAATCGTAAAGTAACCTTATTCAATAATGTTGAGCGAATGCTTCTTACCTTTCATAAAATGTCTAACAACCTCATTCGATGTCATGCTATAAGAACTGTTGTTGTTTGAAAACCTAGGTTCAACGTACCTAATATAATGGACATTCCTCGCCTCGATTGACTTACCATGTGCAGCTTTCATTAATTTCCCAACGTGGCACGGTGAATAGATATCATCTGTTTAAAGCTCAAAAGAAGCACAAACATTGTACTCTAGTTCATCAGTGATGCATATAGAATTCACATGTTCTATTGCTTTTAACCTCTAGTAACCCATATAATCAAGTGCTACAATGAACATACTTCCTGGGCCTAATCATCAGTTGAGATGCTATGGGGATCTTATGCTTATGCTCATTATGAAAGAATGATAGTTGAATTCCGTAGGACACCGCTTAAAATGGCAAGCAAGATCCATAGATTTGTATATGTATGACTGTTTTTATGGCTATATACGTTAATATGACCCCATTCATGCAGTATAGATAACCATATTTTCAGCCAAAATATTGGATCGGTCTGAGATAAATGAAATAGTATTGATCCAATTATCCTGTTGTCAGTCAATTTAATTCATGAAATAGATCCAATTGTAGAATAGCGAAAAAATCATATCAAGGAAAAGTGTCTCAGGCCCTCTCTGAATAAGGTAAAATGTGGAGACACCAACAACACGGTAAAGTTGGTATCTTATATGGCAAAGTGGTAGTGCAATTACCAACTGCGCATAAGTAAAGTAAATAACGTTAATGAATCTTAATATAAGCACTAAAAAACACCAGCTGTATCTAAATTTGAGATATATCTACGAAGTGAACACCACTGCTGGCAAATATGTGAGCACCAACGACCGCATAATTTGGCTAAAACTATTGTTCAACGGAAAAGCCTATAACGCGTAGATCGATACATTTCACGTCTCTTTCATGCTGCTTCGTGAATATTACTTACCTTAATGGACAGATGGATTTCGTGACTGGGTAATCAGATATAAAACCCGTCAGCGAATTGGCCCTTTGATGTGAATGAAGTTGGTGCTACATCATAATTATCCCGTGATGATAAGATAGCGAATTCAAACATCATAATTTCTAACGTTAGCCATTAATGTCGCTATGTACTTGCATTACCGAACAGAAATTGAACTTGCATTAATCTTGAAAGTATAATGTTTGCTATTTAGATATCGCACGTCGACAGGGGTCAAAGTCTTAGCTAATCTTTGATACAACATTGATAACGTTATCACTGACACATCTTTCTGTGCAATATGAGCTGTTTGCCCTAACCTACAGACGTCTTCAGGGAAATCATTGCTGGAATACGTAAACACATTTCAGTAAATACAAGCGAGATAAGCAGATGCCCATCAAGAGCAACTGCATGATATTAACCCAGGACACTGCTACGTTGTTAGGATAACGCGCTCGCTCTTACGCGTATTGCTGTGAATCTGCACATATATATCATGATTGTAATCGACTTATGCAGCAATAGCTGCATATATACAAATAGGTTATGTTGCATGACTTGATAACCGGTCGATTTTAAGACCTCCATATTAGGCTGATGCCTGTCGATATATCAATTGGGGTATGCATTCAGACAGGTAGTGCCACGACATGTACTCAGAATGTTCAAGTATTGTCTAGCGGGATCGGTCTGGCATGACTACATGACTGGTACTCTGGTGCTCACCCATTGGTACGATGCATGTTAGACACATTTAATCAAGCCCACATTATCCGTTGGTTTATATATCTGAAAATTATTTACAATCGATTTCGCAAGCACGGAGTTTTGTGACTAATGTCACACATTCAAATATCTACATACAAGCAGCAGTGTTTTCCATGCGTTGAGCGCATTATTATGTTTAAATTGAGCTTTTCTGCAGGCCACATTTCCTTTAAATGTTTTACTGGCGCTCAAAAAATGTTTATGGCCGTTAACACTTCTTTATGGATGCCTGTTTTATCGTACAAAGAACCATTAGTCATTAAATGTATAACCAATTACTCAATGGTCGCATTCTGTTTATTCATGATGCATCAGAGTTATCAAGCCTCTAGGAAATGCGAGTTAGACAGAGTGAAACATCTCCAGGTGAACCTCACTTCTTCAAGAAAAACATTATATCGATCTTTGTTTTTTGCTTGCGTGCATTTTATTTGTCTCAATCAAACATTTATTCATTAATAACGATTCTTGCAGACCTCTTTAATAAAAACACAATCGATCTATGCTATTGTAAATCTGAATGACTACGTGTTTACAAAGACAAGTAGCTATCGGTTGTTTGATTGAATGCAATGCTTGTGGAATATGTTTCATAACTATCGGATGTTTTTTTCGGGCAAATTAAAAATGTGAGAAATTACCAAAGTAAAACAAACCTCTATCTTTAAAATCGGAACAGCAAATATTGACACCTACAATGCGCATTCTTTTTCCATTGTGAATGAGGAGCGGGATATTTCTCTTACCGAGTTGCAAGACTTGTTTGTGTGCAATTTATCCGTCAAAAGTAAACATTCATTCGTTAATAAGTTAGTTAGTAATAGTTCCTGGGAACCAAAGGTACGCCACCATGTGCCACATTGAACAGCCTATATAACTGCAAAACTGCAATGTAGATGTAATGAGTAAGGCTGATTTCAAATATTCGTAACATATATTATATGCTAAACACTTTTGGCAAGAGAAGACCCTTAATATAATGTTATGCGTCAGTCATCGAACCTATCCAAATTGTAGATTGATAAATTTTTACATTTTTCACAATCTATTCAAACTCCTATGTACTCCAGTTGGTGATATTTGGTTTGCATTAGATGCTCAGAGTAGTATTCCCAGCAAATAACTTAAAGTGCCTATCGCACGGTTATAGGGACTTCTGTGAAATCAATTCATTATTTGATCGATAAACTCAAACCGGTCCTATAACCGTCGCATCTGATCAGTTGAGGCCAAAATTTGATAAAATGTCAGTTCAAATTAGCGCGCCCGAAAAAACGCTGTGGAAACCATTATCTAGGTCAACCATGCGTGTGACGTCAGGCAAGGGAGGCCGTTCTCAGAGACACACGGAGTTCCCCGTTGTTTACATTGTCGGAGTTCGTCTCTCGTTTTTTGGATTTTGGATCGTTTTTAGCCATCTTGTGACCGCCTGAACGCGATGGTCAATTGTTGTTGTGTTGGGGGCTGCTCGTGTACCTGTCGGGACGGCGTGAGCTTGCTCAGGTTTCCTCGTAAGGACGATTTAAAAAGACAATGGTACTACGATCGCGAGACAAATGGCCGGGCTTGGGCAAGTACTTGTTTGCGTGCTCGGTTCATTTCACCCAGGAATGTTTTGAGGAGGCACCGAAACTCAAAGAAGAGCTTGGTTGGATACCTCGATGTAAGCGGGTTTTGCAGGAAGCTGCTGTGCCTACTCTTTTCGCCTCTGCTGTCAAGCAATCAAGAAATGATGGTGAGGCAAGTGAACCCCTCCCACCCCAGCCCAAGAAAAGCAGACCTGCCTTTATCAAGAGAGAGAAGGAGAGGGTGAGACTCGATGACTTTCTTGTTGCATTAGTATTGAAATAATAGTCCATTATCTTGTGAAGAGGGTACAATACATTTCGACCATGCAACAAATTCATGGATCTATAAAAATATGTTAATTCTAAAGGTTGATTTAGCTGATGCATTCCATGAAGGCAAGGAGTGGTTGTGGCCATGGAACAACTATCATGCATGTAATGTTGAATAGACACTGTGTGTTTGTTTGTTGTGGACATAAATTCTATCCCAATAGCACTGATATTTGTAGTTTCCTCTTTGGCATACAGATTTTGGAAGCAGCTATAGCTGAAAATGTCACTGGATGTTCAAGGGGCACCTGTCAGATAGCTAAACCTGAATCAATTCCGCAACTGAAGACGATTCTGCGCATATAAACAACAACAAATTCAATAACCATTGGGATATAAGGTAATAAGCGACAGTCTTGTGTGGAAGCTGTGACTTGATTCCTGTTATGTTTCAGAGTATGTCGAGTGCCTGATGGCTCAGTTCTTGCTAGGGAAGTTATCTCGTATTGTTGTAACAGTGTAGGCTGGTAACAAAAGTCGTATCTTTTGTCTAAGATGTCCCCAGCACCAGCGAACAAACTGCCTGTATGCAGTATACCTGTAACGCCTGTAAAATAACCATGTTACATTGTTGATTTATCCATGCTCAATTTTTTTGGGTCATACCAGTATCAATAAGTATAATTACATCGGAAATAATGACTGCTAGCCTTCGTAAAGATTTATGTGTAAATAATGGAAAACATTGTCACCTTTGTACATCATTATCTGACATGTGCCCGTGCAGTTGTCTGAAGGAGAAATATCCCCCTTGCAAGGTCCAAGGGTTCAAACAGATTGGGCTGAAACCAGGATGCTGGATTATGCCACCAATGGGAATGGGGCTGTTCTCTATTAAGGTCATGACTCGAGGAATTTCCACACAGCACACAGATTCTACCACCTCTGCCATTGGTTGATAGTAGCCACACAAACATCTGCAACATGATGTAATGATGGGAATATTAATGTATGTAATAAAGGATGACATATTGTATGGCAAATATGTTTCAGCCTCTGCATTCATAGAAAGTCTAAGCTAACACTGATCACCATGATAATATAATACCATAATCTTCACCTCCTAAAGTTCAGTTATACATTCATTTATGGGCTCACTGACAATCCTATGAGAACACAGCTGTGGTACTTGCCCTCCTATATATATTCTACCTCAGAATCAATCTACATCAACTTTTAAAAATATTGTAATCAGCCTTTGATAAGGCCTACTTTAAATAAAAGAGGATCCATATTTATTAACACCTGTCCGAAATTGGTTTGCAATTCGTGTGGAGGAGCATTTACATTTACATGGTACAACTTTGTAAACATGAACCCTTGCAACCACTTGATTTGATAAAAACTTTGTGGTATCCCATGTCTGCCGTCTGATATGGAAGAATTATTTGCTGCAAAGCTCTGTTGTATACTGTTAGGAAAAGAGGTTAGATATTTTGTTGGTGAAATTTGTGTATTAACTTCGTTACACGCCAACACATATACGATGAACTGGTGTACAAGTACGATCAGACATAGCTTACCAAGCATTGTTCTGTAGCCGCCCTATGTCCTGGGCAGGATGACCCGTGTGAGACCCAGACGCAGCAGTTACATCGCCAATGTCTGTGTTCTCCTCATCTGAGACGTCCGATTCGCTTATTTCTGGTTCGAATCTGTAAGGCTAAACTTGCTCTGCCGAAGCAATGATAGTTTGCGAATGACCTGTGCCATACCATGTCTCTTCGTCGCTCTCCTAAAGTGATGAAATAACGAAATTTCTAGCAGCCATTTCTCGCTAATCGTAGTGCAGATTGCGCCTCACAACAAAAACATTCCCGGACCCGACGTCACGCGGAGGCGATGAATTATTCATGAGCTTGTCGGCTCGATACGCCGAATCCATCTTTAAAGTCGAATTTCGATCAGAAAGTGCGCACTTAGACAATTGACACATAGACAGAATAGGTATTTCTGGGTTATATTTCCTTAATCTGGCGAAAAAAATGACATGCTTTTTCGTGCGATCGGCACTTTAAGCTTCATCAACGGTATTTCATTGATACTGTAAAATGCGTAAGTAAACAGCTTCTTTTTGCCCGTATATTCACGAATTTGTGTCACGTAGTGGGTGGCTTCAAACTGTCGACACGTTCGCGCAAGGTTTGTGAGGGAAATACAGCAATGGTTAAGAAGCATTTCGATTGATTCGAAAGACCACAGACACAGCGAAAAAAGAATTTTAACCAGAATATAAATGACAATTACATTCAATGGGCATTCAATGCAATTGCCAATTAAACTTTATTGGTGAACAGCTTGCTTTATGTTATTTCTATCGCAGCAATATATCTGGTTATTGCGTCATAGTGAACAAAAGATGCAGGAAGGCATTATCAGTGTTGTTATGATGATGCGTTGCGTTTAACCTGCATACTAGGCATCTCACAAACAGCAACCGCTTACCTGCACGAAATAATTACAATCTACCAACGCCGCACAATAGTCAAAGATTAACATGACACGGAATTTACGCTTCAGCGGCTCAATCATTACTGTTTATGGAACAGTCGTCATCGTTCTACGAACGAACCATCTGGTGTTCAGTGTCAAGGCAGTATATTAATTGTATCACAAGCAGACATGAAGACTTTAATATCCGTGTCTTTTATATCGTTATAGATGCATAAACGATAGATCTACGCCTTATTAGAGGCTATGCCTGGTGTTGTACCATTATTCAAGGGCTTTTAGATCTCGATTTTATCATGATATTTAACTTCAAGCTGTTCTCTCTGAATGAAAAGTTCAACTAGCATGCCCTTTTCTCCCAGTACAATAACAAGCACACTTCAGTCGTTATATTATGCATGAAGTGCACGCAATGAGCAGGCGGATACACCCTATCAGCTGATCATGTTGGCCTCGTTGCTCTTGAAAAATTCACTCACCAGATGTGCAGATTACAACAATGACCTTAATCAGAGCATTGTTTATTTGTTTTGGTGAGGATGCATACATAATTTCGTTTTTTCAAACCAAATGCTCTATACAAGCTTCTCCGGCTAAGCTGTATTGAGTGGTGGATGTCATGTACAATATTGTCGTGTTCGCCTTTTGTCAGAAAACGCAGGTTACAGGAAACCACGAAATGCACTATTGGGAATAATAATAGCAGCAACAACATCAGGTTATCAATATACGTGTGTATGGTTTGGCACAATAATTTTCACTATATTATCCCGTACGGCGTTAGCGATAAACCATTGCACCCTGCATTCAAGTTATCCGGATAACTTTGTTTCACTGCAATATCTATCGATATAATATCATAATACATGTCCTCTGTTGGCCTGAGATTATGTCATAACGAGTCGTTCTCAAGCAACTTTTCATTGATAATGGAATGATGCATCGACGTCACTGTTTTATCAAATCGTAATAACAATTTATAAATCGCGAAGTACTCGCGGCAATTACGATTTTCATTGAACCATATTCTGCCTAAAAGGGAATAGCTAACTTTGTTCAAATATATTGCTAGGCTTCCAGGCATTAGGCGTTGTGTTCCCAACGCTTAATGATCTGTTGTTGTCAACGCAGCATTTGAATACTGATGATAACCACCACAACAGCTACCCGTTTACTGATAATAGCATACAAATCAGTCTCACTACCAGGGTCCGCACATATTTTTTTTCAGTATGCTAGGATTATTTATCGGATTATCTCTTGAAGGACGTCATAAGAATGCGGGTGTTCCCTTCAAAATGATTATATTGGTGTGTAGATCAACTGAGCGCCCTGTGGTATGTAGTTCGGCTCTGATTGCAAATTCATGCATTATGCCTCGCGTAGTATGATTATGATGTTGACTATAATCGTTCTTAATACGTTGTTAATTATGCAATCGTTCTGTAAGGTAAATGCACCCTTTGGTGTGAATTTATTTGGTGCTCCAATGAAATTCAAATTTGCTCGCAATGATTTGATAACGAATAATTACATCTTATATTCCTAGCAAATACTATTACTGTCGCTAAGTGATTTCATAACCTAGTAGATAATTAACATGCACTGATCTCAAAAGTTTGACTATGTCATTTATTCATCGCTTGTCTATTGGGATTGCTTAGCTTATATTTAAAGGAATAAGAACACAATGCCGAAATTGTTTCCCTTAGATGTCTTAGTGCAAATTATTGCTGCCTTTCATTTGTTACAATCATATGCCCATCCATGGGAAGAGCATGATCATATCCGAGTACATTGCAACGTTGTCAGGATATGGGGGTCAGTACACACGTTTTCCCTTGGCAACCCATTAGCACATATATATCCTGACTGCAATCGACCCATGCAGCAATGACTGCATGCATCCAAATAAGTTTTGCTGCTTGGTTGTCATGTTCCGATCTCTATACTAGGCTGGTGCTGGTTGATATAGCAGGTGCAATAGCATTATTTTATGGGAAACATTGATTTGGTGCGCAACAAGCGAATTTATCTGAATTTGTAGCACGAAGATGTTATAAGACGTATTTTCTGTGGTATAATACTCTGGTACGTTTAAAAAAAACCAGTACAATAATAAGCAGGTTCAAATGCACCTTTATGAAGAACGTTACATTATAGATAGTGCAGTTGGTTACGAGGTGATTCCATTGATCAAACGCTCACATGACAATTCACAGCGTAAATGAGAGCCTAAGATTCGAAATGAGGTATGGATGATGGTGATGCTTGACTAGCGTGCCAAACGTCTTGTGAACAAAACAAATCCATAGAAACTATGGTTCTTCAACAGAGACATTTAACATAAACTATACACGACCACACGGCCGGGAATGATACCAATGTGACAAACATTTTGGTTGGTACGAGCATTTGGGCTTAACGCCTCTAGCCATATCTCTTGTTCTATATCATTCACAACAGCAGACACAATGCGGTTAATACAGCAGAGCACGTTCCATTTACCATATTCCCATTGTATACGTAGCTCATTAACGTTTTGACGTGGATTTTGAAACCTACAAAGCTGCAGCCAGTAACTTAACAACCTCTAATGACTGCCTGGTAGCATATAATCAAGTCATCTGGCTACATCTAACCCGGTCTAAAATACGGCCTGTATGCATAACAATATGGCATGATAATATAGGTGACACATTTCAAGGTAGTATAAATATATCTGATAAAGCTAATTACACGTCTAATTTTCCGCGCTCAACAGATATAATCTGTGCCAAAATAAATAGCCATTTTACGCAAGGGCTCCTTGAAAACGCATCGAAGCTGCTTTATATACTATATTATGACAGAATGCATTATGATGAATAATGTTGCTGGATTGAAATGTTTAGACGAATTATCATAACATGGTTCTTGTGGAAAGGCATACGACGAATGTATAATCACAAATATTTACTCTATATTTATCTGCTTTAGTACAATGACGACTGCAGGTTTTTCGTTTTGCTTTCAATGGAGAGGTCAGAAATAAAATTTTACGGTAGTATTTATTTCATATATTGGACATTCAGTGAAATTAAGAAGTGTGTAAGCAGTAATAACGTCGATGATTCGTGTTACACATGGATATAGTTGTGCATATTTAAACACAATGAGGACACATTAGACATGGGGGATACATCAACCAATTTGACTCTTTTATTTGTTGCGAACTTTTTTCGCAAGCATTAAGGTAATGTACAGTTCGGAATAAGCTAGGCCTAGTTAAACTATTCAGACATGAACCTTCAATAGAATCTTGGGCGATTGCTGTCATCTACTATTTATTATATTGTGATCGGAAGTGGTAAGAACCTGTAATGCTTGAAAACTATTAAGCCATGGGTTTATGTATTTGATTCATATATGCTAGTGTTAATCAAACAAATGGGATTTCATTAGAAAATTAAGTATGCTGCGTTATTACTCTGTTTTTTACAAGATATGTACGCTACATTAAGAGGCTGACGACTTACTTTAATAACATAGATTTAATCCCTAAACGATCAAATAAGCAGCTCCATACGTGCGATCAAATATAGACAAGATATTATGCAGATAAGTTCATTAAGTATATAAATTAGTGCAGCTTATCGAAACTTAGAATTTAATGAAGCGCGCCGAAAAATAATTATCTCAGCAAATATCAAATCGAATTCATCCTATTCAGTACGTAATTCGTCTGCATTGGCTCATCAGTTTATAATGGCAGAATCTTATTCAAAATATTACTTTCATCAGACGCACTGGTTGTGGTTTATCTGTACTATAAGTAAAAATTGCTTTGTAATTTTGGCAGATCAATCACGGGCATCATGATCCAATATTGCTGAGTTCAACGAGCAATGTTATAATTAATCAAAGAGGGCAGACTAAATGCAGACAAAACCTGCCATAATGCTTATAACTTCAGTTATGTAAAATTAATTGTTACGGGCATCATTGAACCAATTGGGAATGGCGAGTTGCCGTAGCAGAATTATGACTGCCTGCAGGACAGCGACATGACTTGTTTCAATGTATCGCTAGTTTATGGCCGTTGTTATCATCGTCCTTCTGATATAGCGATTTATATGCGACAATATATATTCATCCAAACGTTTTTTATTTGACAATGTAAACAGTTGCACTGATCACAAGTTGCGTTTGTTGACATATTGGTCGCGTGACGGGGTTTTTTGTTCAAAGCAGGCGAATTTTTGTTAGGTCAACAAAACCATCAATGTCCTAAGTACTTTAGTTGTCAAAAGAAATTTGTAAACATTATTGTAACTACTACTGCAGCTGTGTCAAAGTAATTGTCATTGACATTTATGCTTCTACTGCAATATAAACATATCACTTGTAAAGGAATTGTGCTGAGCTGCTCGTCGTCCCTATGTTAATCAGGCGACTCGGCAAGGCGGCGGGAACTGAGTGCAAGTTGTCATCACAGCATGTAATACATATGTCCGTCCCACCCAACCTCCAAGCATCAGCATTTGACTACCTCTTAACTGCTTATAGTGGCACTAATGAGGACAAAAAGCGGGCGTTACATGGCTAATCACGATCCTAGCTAACTCCTTAACACTTTGCGTTGTAGCACTGTGGTCATATCTGGGATGCCATATCTTTATGACTACGAATTTAGATAATGATCAGAGAACTGTTGTTGCAGACATAATCATTGTTCTCGCACCTTTTTGTGCGCGCAGCGTGAGGTGAGATGGGATTAATAAGGCATCACTTTCACCTCCCGATAACCGCCTACACTGGCCACAGTAATGAAAACAATCATACAACAGCAGCCGGCGATGACTACAGCAGTAAAGTGAAGTCTGAAAATGTAGACAGATTGAACGCGTGAATCAACCTCCGGACCCTTGTAGTAGAACGCGTGGCCCGAAACTGACCGGTCGTCTACCTGGGTCAGCGATTAATTTGACTGCGCATCTCTGACTGTGTTTAAATTATTTGACGAGTTGAGTTGCACGATGTTAACTGTTATACTCTGGAACGAGATATTTTGTGGTTGTAAAGTAATGTTATATAAGACGTTTAGTAAGCTTTGTACTGATAAATATATGGCCACTACGAGATTATATCGCTATACTATATCAGGTATACCAACTTACGTGATGACAATTTTATTCACTTTATGCAACATGCATTTGAGTATATTCATTTAAAGGATATTCAAAAATCTAGAAAGGTTGAAGCGTTATTTAGGTGTTTGTGAATTCTATGTTGATAATATGGCACAAATACACTGACGTTTGCATAATATTACACCCAAACGATTGTCCACGAATACGAAACAAATATACATCTTGTGAGATTACACTTATGGTTCTCTCGGCAATATATTGGCTCACGTACATGTCAGATAAGAAACGATTTCGTACTCAGCGGTTCAAATGCAGTTTCATAAGATTAACGTACGAACTCATGGATCTGTATCAAGTGTATTCCGAAACTCGACAAGCTCTTATGTGCAGCGCATCTCACCGAAAGACGTCCGATGGGACCAGCCTACTTTTTCGGATCACGCCAGACAGATGCCAACAATTAAGCCATCTTTCAATTCCACAATTTGTGCACATTAAAAAATATAATATTCGACAGACGCCGCAACATTTACAATACGCCAACAATCTTTAATGTAGGGGCTATTAGAATAAAGATCCCATTCACTAATTCTACTTCGTGAATATATATGACATGCATGATCGATGTTTTACGTATATATTGTAACTACACACACACATTTAACTACAATTAAATTAATTATATTGCCGTGAAGGTGCTTAAAAGATTAAAATACGCCTGTCTATGATTGCACAAAATCATTCGCTAATGTTTGAAATCCTGAAATTCATTTAATTCTATTTTAATGGCACCAGGGTTATAAACATTGGTATTAAGTTATGGATAAATCATTTAGTAGGATAATTGAACATCTTGTGAGATTACACTTATGGTTCTCTCGTCAATATATTGGCTCACGTACATGTCAGATAAGAAACGGATTTCGTACTCAGCGGTTCAAATGCAGTTTCATAAGATTAACGCACGAACTCATGGATCTGTATCAAGTGTATTCCGAAACTCGACAAGCTCTTATGTGCAGCGCATCTCACCGAAAGACGTCCGATGGAACCAGCCTACTTTTTCGGTCAAGGGCTAAAGTACAGATACATTCAATTTAATTGCATGTTAAATACCACGGTCACTTCTTTTGCTTAGAAAAAATAGGAAGTAACAAAGTGAAAATGATGACGATCACCGCAACTCCAAGCTTGGTTAAGTATACCGTCATTCGGTACCAGAGACTAATTACGCTGTGTGTCACCTGTGTCCGTCTTTCCGGTTTATATTTGCAAATTTACAAGCACTTTCAAACAATCATCACCCGCAAATCCTGGGTATCAGACAAAGTGATGCGAGGCTTACAATTAGACCAATATCTAGTGGATAAGCAGTCAGCTGCCAACAGGGGGCAACACTACCACACCGTGTAGCATATATTGTGGGGTGGTTTCATCGAGCAGAAAAGTCTATTTTGATTGGTTAAGGTACTGTACGGTAACTTAAGTATGAGGTTGAACCAAATCGATATGTTATACGGTGCCTACAAAGATCAGATTGATTGGTCAAACAAAACCTGCATATCTCTGCGATCATTCATTAACATTTTAGTATAATATGACATTTTCTGTTAAAGCGTGTAAATTTTTATTCCAAAGTTTTTCAGCAGGATACAAAATAGAGGTTTGGGTAAATGTAAACAGAATTGAGTTGTGGTTACGATTCTTATCATTGTAATTCGGCTCGAGCAGTTTAAAGATTGATGAATATCCAGTAAGATGTCAAATGATAAGCACCGGTCGGCATGGGTAGCATTGTTTCTAATGCGATAGTCATTGTTTGAGAAATAAATTATGTATCATAACATTGGTAACTCTAACCAATAAAATATATCCATAAAAATTCCGCTGAGCACTTTCTTATTTAATGATATTTGTTACCTTGACAAATGAGGTTTCTGCAATCGATGCTGTTCCACTTTTTGCCGAGATAATGATCCGGTCCATCACAGATGACTTCCCCCGTTATTGACATCTGGATTGCGACATCCTCGTCCACCGCGAGTGACAGTCACATTGCCATCTGTTGTGATCGATTAAGATTTGTGTGATCTCGGGAAATTCTCAATAGCACAGATTGGGCGATTTAACCCATGTGACATTCTGCAACTAGAGCCGTAATTGGTGGATATTTGACCTTAACGTCTTTACAATGTACCGATCTGATTGTAGGGGCACTTTGTTCTTGGACAAATCAAGGATAAAATCCTCTTTGCCAATCAGTGAAATATCCGGTATTGTTTCAAAATTGTTGAGCGCAAGGTGAAAGTAAACAATATCAAAGTTTCTGGTATTGTCAACTGTGCGCATTTGATGATGAAGAACAATTTATCATCCTCGATTCCTTCAGCTTGGGATAGTTTCATGTGAACTCAATCACTGGTATGATATTCCCTGCGAGATCCAGGCTCGGTAGTCCCAATCCGAGTTGCAATAGATTAGGAAAGTCTACAATTAAATTGTAAGCCAAATCGAGGTGCCACAAAACCGGAAGTGACACATCAGTTATTACTGAAATGCGATTGTTTCTTAAAACCTACAGATTGCTGAAGGGCCCTGTAGTTATTCAAGTATTTGGCATACAGTATTTTTAAACACTCTAAAGTGCCAATACAAAGTAGGCAATAGACCATGGATTGAAATAATTGTAACGCCTGAGAATCGTTACTTATTATTAAATCCATTTGTGGTTGCAACTGTATCAAAGTAATCTCAAAGGCAACTCTAACTTGCTTTAAAATGAGTTCCAAAAGTGAGTAAATTAATTCGATGCATCGCTTCAATGCCCCGAGATTTCATTGTCTTTTCATGGAGGTTCCTCCTTGGTTAAATATTTGTATAACAAATATTCTGTACTTTGCATTTTGTTCAGACTTTGCAGTCATATATATATATATATATATATATATATATATATATATATAGAGAGATATAGAGAGAGAGAGAGAGATATATAGATAGAGATATAGATAGAGATATATAGAGATATATAGATAGAGATGGATATATAAATATGAGATATAGATATATATATATATAGATATATATATATATATATAGATCTCTATAGATATATATATATATATATATATCTATATATATATATATATATATCTATATATATATATATATATATATATATATATATATATATATATATATATATATATATATATATATATATATATATATACAAGCGGGTTTGTGGCGAAGGCGGTTCGACTTACGCCCACAATTTCTCGTGGATATATTGCCAGCAGCTTTATAGCTCTTGTACGGAAAGATTGCTTGTTTCATTTCGTCTCCATTCCTGGGCGATATTGACATCATTTCATTTGTAAAGTTTAACGTAGCCCCGTTCTATACCAAAAAACAGTTGTCTCTCTGTTAGTTTCTGTAAACATAGCGGCCGGAGGTAACTCTACTGTAAAATGTTTTGATGGCGCTTAAGCTCGTACAACTAGTGCCCTGTCATGACACGACACATAGATGCAGCATTTTCATTTAAGTAACATTACAACCGAGCATAAATCAGATTGTCAGTGGTTCGGTGTTATATTAGCGTGATCAATCGAGGTTAAAACTCCACTTCTGCGATATGGTGCATAGATGGTCAATTGCATTTAAAGGTGCATCATGAACATAAATTGTAACATTTCCCGTTATCTGAAAGAAATATCCCCAAAATGAATTTAATCTTTGACCCCTGATTTTTCTAAGGTTGTTGTTAGGATCAACTTCATTTGTTTGAAGGATGTGAATAATAACCCAAATACAGAACCTGATAGGTGCTCCTAGACAGAAGCAGAAAACAGAGGAGTAGGGGTGATAATACTGAGAGATTATGAAATTGCACAGATAATGGAATAGTGCACCAGTAGTAACTTGACCAAGTCAACGCCCACTTCTCTATTGTTCTAAACAATGTTCAATGTGGGCATAAACAGAAGCAATTTTAGAATATTGAAAATAATCCTTATCAAATATAGCGAACGCTCATTTTAATCCATTGAAATATCATGTAATGCATCTCTACTCCATCTAAATGTAGTGCCAAGCTTCTAAGGTCCTTTCAAATTTTGTGAATGCAGCTCCAGTCTATTGAAATGTAATTCATGACTATTCCAGTCCATTGGTATTTGGTGTATGACTGATACATTGCATTCTAGTGCATTGGTATATGGCAGAATGTTTATGGAAATATTGTGTACAGGAGCTTTTGTCAATCAAAATGTGGTGTACTGCTACTAAAAGCCCATTAAAATATGGTGTATGACCACTGTTTATTAGCTCTTCGGTCGGCAGAGCCTATCCTATACCTTTGCTTCAGCCTCTATCCATTCATCAGCTGGTAAACATTTTATTGCACCTTTCCTGTTAAACATGTTACCATCCCTGAGGTTCACATTGTCTCCTCCGATGTTGATGGTTCCCCACAGTGAAATATATGACCCGTATGACCTTTCACCCCTAAGTTAATACGATACAACTTCTTGTCATATATAAACCCAATGGAGAATAACTTTTGATAACACCTTTCCTTATAACGCAGGCTAGCTGCCCCAAATTATGCATCGATCCCTGTGATGTTGATGGCTCCTTGCCATTAAAAGACTAACTCATTACTACATTGTCCCCTGAGTTATTTGAGTAGAACATGTTTTTGATTTCTATGGCATGTATCCTTATAATTACGAATAACGCATGGACCCCTCTGTTGTTGATGGCAATAAGTAATATAAAATGTAGCCCTTCATGACTTTAGACACTTGAGTTATTACAACAAATAGTTCATAGTACATTTTCTTACTTTCCCCACATTACAAATGGACCCTGCCTATTTTGATGGCTCATTTCAAACCATGATTAATCTAGATGGTCTATTAGAAAAATAAACCCATAAAAATATTATTGTAGAACCTTGTAGAAAATAACAATTTAACCCATATTTTCCTATAAAAGCAAGTTAACAGCCTGAAAGTTTAAATGAACCCCTGTGATGGTGATTATTTCTTGCAAACCTCAAATTAGCCCAAAATCATGCCACAAGTAATGGAGCTTCAACACCTGTTGGCCTTTTGTTGACATCTAGTTTACATCCACTCCCAATTATCAGAATAATGTGCATGGATACCTAGGTCCATTTATATTTAATTAACAGCCTTTAGACCCATTTAAAGTCCAGCTGCATGTAGTCCAGCCCATTGAAATATGGTGTACAACAACTCAAGTTCATTGGAATGTTAGGTTTATGGATATATGATGCCAGGCTATTCTAGCACATTGAAATATGGTGTACTGCTACTACAGTCTATTGGAAAATGGTGTATGGCTACTCCAGTCCATTGAAATATGAAATATGGTGTATGGCTACTACAGTCTATTGAAATATATTGGCTACTCCATTGAAATATGAACCCTGACTACTCCAGTATACTGATATATGGTGTACAGCATCTCCAGTCCGTTGAAATAGGATGTATGGCTATTCCAGTCCATTCAAATATGGTGTAGTCCATTCCATTGATATATTGATTGACAGAATTCCAGTCCATTGAGATGTGGTGTACAGCTACTCCAGTATAGTGCATGGCTTCTTGGGTCCATTTAAACAAGATTCACAGCTATTCGATTTCACTGAATTATGGATTGCGACAACTCCAGTCCATTGAAATATGGTATAAGACTACTCTAGACCATTGAGGTAGGACATAAAATTAGCCCAGCCCATTGAAATATGGTGCACAGCAGCTCCAGTCCATTGAAATGTGATGTACAGCTATTGCCGCTTTTTGAAATGCGTTGTACAGCTCCTCCAATGGATTGAAACATGGTTTATGGCTATTCGGAAACCCTTGAGTGTGGTATTTGAGTACCTTGCTTAACTGCTATTATTCGCCATCCACAATTGGCGTATGTCCACTCATGTCCATTACAAAGTGGCATAGAGCTACTTTTGTTCGTTGAAATAGGAAGCATTACTGCTCCAGCCAATTGTAGTATGGTGTATAGCAATTCCAGTTGAATGAGAATATGGTGTATAGCTACTGTGGTCAATTTGAATATAATTTGCAGCTATTTAAATATCTGGCCAGTCACTATGGATGTGTGTGCCCTTTTATGTATGACCATCAATTACTGACCAGATAATCTGCGGTTGGATGTTTTATTCTATCCATTCATTAATACTTCCTTCCCACCTGTCATACCAATCTCTCCATTATTTCCTCATAGTATATCAATATTTGACATTAACTTGGGTAATCCTGTTTTTTACTTCAGGATGGAGACAGAAACAAACAGATGTACAAGGAGAAGACGGGACTTCCCACCTGCCACAAGGAAAATTATAAGGGCACATGGCCTAAATCAATTGCTACATTTAGAACAAATATAAATTTCTGCCATAGCTAGAAACTTTTCATTTGTTATCCTGGTAACACCGACTTTATTAATGTATTTTGTCTATTTTCTAATGTAAATTGTCTGTAACCATTGTTTCTCAGTTGGGTATTTTTCAATAATGGTTGATCATGAAAGAATTCATCTGTTGTGGTTAACTTCATCAGCGAGGTGGAGGTTCACAAGGGTAATAGCACTGTTGATGATGATAAAATCTGCACTTGTGATGATGATGAAGATGATAGTGATGACAGTGACGGCAGGGAACACCCCCAAATACTAGAGAACATAAAATAAATAATCTATTGTGGCACATTTATTCTTGAAGTATTGAGGTTTGAATGTTTCCTAACTTCTAGAATCATGCAAAATAAAGGTAAAATCAAGTACCACCAAAAACTGTGAGGACCATATCTTGGTTTTCTGAACATCACCACTTGATAATCAACAAACACAGATCATCTGGTATAGTCTGCATGGATGTGATTTACTGTATATTTCAAATTGTGTATTTAGTCTATATTGAAGCTAAAGGTGAATTTTCCAGTCTGGGCCATTGAAAAGTAGGACATCCTTTGCAGAAACATTAGTGATCATCCCCTTAACGACTGCATTGCCGGATCAAAAGGCATTGTGTATGCATGTAAGTTGAATATTATATTTGGCTTAATGTCCAGTGCTTACAGTCTCACTAACACAGCCATGTTGTTGTTAAACAGTTGAAGTATTTCTTATTGTTCAGTAAGTCAGGGGAACCTTGTTATGAACAAATGTGTGCCATATTATCATCCATAACACACATTATGGTGTTTAATATACAGCTAACCTATATCTTTTAAAATAAGTTTAGAGTAAAGTGATTAAAACCAAACGAAACGTTTGGTTTAATCTTTACTTGCATGTTAATTTGATATTTTCGAGTGTTACAGGACAAAATGAGCTTGCTATTTCAACCACTTCTAGGATGCTCATGGGAAAACCTCAAAACTGATTTTTTTAACACAGGACCAGTACTCCAAAACTGATGGCACTTACCTTGTAACAATGCCTGTATCTGTTGCAGTAATATTACAACATCTGGAAATAACTTGGTGTTAATATTGCACTTAAAATTGCATTGCAAATTACATGCCCTACCAATAAAGGACAGTCACTGGCCATTTGTTTGATTCTGCTTTTTTACACATCAAGGATGTAGAAACATATCTTTTAGTAAACACATAGGAAAATTGTTTTACAGATTAGCAGCTTATTGTTTTTATCTGATAGCAAAACATACTAGAGGTATAACTTTTCTGGAGCTTATACCTTAATACAGTTGAGTTTTTAACTTATTCAATATGATGTGGTGGCTATCGTATGCTGCCCTTTTCAACTCCCCCACTACATCAATAAAACTTGCACTGTCAGTCAATTAGGCTCAAAAATAGTCTCTGTTAGCTTATCGTGCATTCATTGTAAACAAGCTTTAGTTTACCTAGTCCTCTCTATTGTCCAGTTCACCCGGAAATGTAACAACGAGTGACAGCTGAACCGGGGTGGATAATCTTTTTTAAATATTGTCATAATCTTCATGTGCAGTACTATCAATTCCGTTTTATTTGACAAAAAAAAGCACACTATAACGAGAACATTATAAAGTCATGAGTTGTGAGTAGGTACTCTATATCTATATATATATATATATATATATATATATATATATATATATATATATAGAGATATATATATATATATATATATATATATATATATATATATATATATATATATATATATATAATATGCATATATATATATATATATATATGTATATATATATATATATATATATATATATATATAGATATATATATATATATATATATATATATATATATATATATATATATATATCTATATATATATATATATATATATATATATATATATATATATATATATATACCAAGTGCCAATGGTTTTATTGTTGTTTACATCTGCATAGGTAACACATATCTTCTTACTTCTTTTTGTTTTAATAAACGGGTTACTTTGAGGGCTTCTTTGCATAGATGAACGCTCAATATCTATCACGTCTCCTTAACCATGATGAATTGATCATTATTAATTTATGATATTCTTCCTCAGAAGGTCCATGCGAATCATCTGTATTTGTGCTTCATCAGTGTAATGATATAACTGCAAGTGTTATTATGAAACATGCAAGTGGACCAAAATGATATGACCCTTTTTGTTGTACGCTATTTATATATGATGCTTTTGTCATCTAAACTAGGTTTCTGTCACTCTTATTAAGTGCATCTCATATAACCCATGCATCAAAACCATAACGCGCATGTTATGTTTAGCGCCCATTTAATAATTTGCTATGCTGTCGATGGATGAGACTAGACAAGTATCAGGATACAACGATACCAGCACCACAAGCCCACGCACATACTGGCTACAAACCGAATCCGTCTGAATTATTCGTCACCTTATGTGTGTCATCAAGCTTATATATCAAATAAATGATCATATTACTCATACATTTAAGCCTCCTTTGGGTCTATTGAACTAGTATTGCGAAATCTTCTAACTCCAGATTATAAATAATCGTAACTAAAATGTGATTAATGCTGTTGACTAATATTTAGATTATGTGATTTACATATAGAAGTTACACAGTTTCTACAACACTGACTCGGCCGATGCAGCAGATTCTCAGCTACAAGGCGACGTTATATTGTACTAGCTACGGCTTCAATATCAAAACAATTAACCCGTCTGTGGTAGTATAATACGCTTTGTGCTTTTCTTCTGCCACAGATAATAGGTAAAAGCTCCCTACATACCCCCAATGAACATTCGCGTGGTAACGTGGTAAATTTTGCATTAAAACTATATCGTATTGATACTGTGAAACTGGATGACAACCCAATTGTACGATGCATCAGTGTGTGTGGGTCATCACAGTAGAGTAATTTGAGTACTCTCATCAGCTACAATAAATTAAGTTATTAAATTCATATGTAAGTTGCACAACCGATCAACGTGTGGTCAGTTCCTATCCCCGACGACCACGTACCAATTCAATACAAGGTTCGTCGCTGAATACGATGGCAAAGACTGGAGTGAATTTCGTGGACACAAAGCTTTATGTTTATAGTTCCTTTCCTTTGTCTACGCGTCTAATCCACAGAGTGCAGCATTGACATAAAACGAATGGGAAATAGGCGGGCTTAGTATTAATAATGAATTCTCTCAAACGACGTCAGTGCCTACTCTGAATAGGCTTTGGAGAGTTGTTAGCTATCCTTAGTCACCATGGACTGCATTATGAATGCAGCAACTGTCGTCAGCATATTACGTAGCCTATTTGCAGTGACCTGCTCTGTGTACAAAGCAAACACGAGGGTAGAGAATGCGTCGTCTTAAAGACAACTGGTATCTATTGGCCCATGTTTACCCGACTTTCAACACTCTGACAACACAATGGCTACTGACTACGTTTGTATTTGTTGGACTTAATTTGTAGGCTTCATTTTGTAGCCTGGTGGCTAGCTTACAACAGCCTGGTAGAGCTATCAAGTTTGCCAATCAAATACTGTAACAGAGTCACAGTTGTAGCCTGGTGGCTAGCTGGGGTATAATACTCTTACATTTGTTTTTATAAACCCAAAAAATAAATATTAACAATATGGTCCAGGCGTCAGTTGTAACCTGGTGGCTAGCTGACCACTGCACTGTAGACCTATGAAGTTTGCCAATCATGCACTGTAACCGAGTCACAGTTGGAGCCTGGTAGCTAGCTGGGGCTTAATATTCTTACATTTGTTTTTAAGGGCCAAACCAAATAAATCGATTGCCTTACTTGTAGTCTGGTGGCTAGCTGATCACTGGACTGTGAGCGATCAAACATTTGCTTGCCAACTAATACTGATCTTCGGCTTCAGTTGTATACTGGTGGTTAGCTAAGGCATCATTTCTCCAAAACCTTCCTAAACCCTGGAAATATTTAGTTAGTCTGTTCCGCAGTTGTAGCTGTTATAGCCTTCCAAAAGGATTAGGACCATACAGTTTTTAAAAAGCCTGTCTGATCTCAGACAGTCAAATAACTTAAGGTATCCAGTGTGATATATATTTTTGTATTTTGCCCTCTATCGATATATAATTGGTCGTAAATTTGTCTTCACATATATCCACCATGGAACGCTGTTATGACGTAAATGAGTTTTGCCTGAGGGCAATTTATTTATCATTATCTTTATACTGATGTCACTGTGTAAATTGATTCTTTATAACTTAATTATGCCTGTGATCATACCTAAAATGTATATTATGCTATTTGACCTGAAAAAAGTGCTATTGTGCTTATGCTTTTAATTCTTCTGTCAACATCAATTGGAACTGCTGGCTAATCATATGTTGCTGCCAAAACGCGGTTCTCAACAGATCAGGGGTTGAAGCAGCAATCATTCCACACTCAAAGCAGACGAATGTTGGCACACTGGGATACCATTGATAGATACTGAAAGGAAGTTGTCGAGATGCAAATGCACTTGATACTGCATTGTGCTGCTATAGCAACACAAACGCACATACATATTTGGTGCGCTTATTTAACGCTTTTAAAATATAATCTTGTAACTTATAAGCATAAATTTCACGGACCATGTTTTATTAATTAACCCACTAAGGCTCTTAAGGTAGCACAACTAAGTGATTAGCTCAGCTGCTGTCAGAGTTAGTATTAGCAGGTCAAAGACGTACGTACCTCGATCGAGGTGCGTACCTCGTTCCCAGTACGGCGAAATGTGCATACATAAACATTAATTTTCTCAACTGTTTAGCAAATTGTGACATCATTTACTGATATTTGGTTGGGTAAAATCGTGGAAACCCCTTTAGTTGTCGCAGCCACGATTTGGGACCATGTTTAGCGTTGCACGTGTATAAGAAGGCTTTCCTATGCGTTTTCAAACTTTAGTACGGCGGCCATCGCGTCTTTTTCCCGACGTTTGATGAGGCAAGAATCATTATTGTATCAGTTTGGCAAAGTTAAGAACTTCTTTTTTGCGGAGCATAGTTTGTCTAGATTATATGAAATATAAGTTCGTGAAAATTGTATGGCATATTTTTGACTTATGGATTATAACATCACACCCCATGTTAATCCGTTTGCACACTCGATATTTTTGTACTCCAATCGAAGTACGCAGTACCATGATTGTTTCAAACCTCGATTGTGAGTGTTCATATACGTGTTCAGCTGTGTATAAAAATGAATGTCCTTCTTAAATAGAGTTACAAAACAACCAGGTGTTGATATTGAACAGAATGCCCCCAAAGGCACAACAACAGTATGTTTTCATACTTTTGTTGGCCTGTTATGTTCGAGTTTTTGAAAAGTTTTGTTCGTGTTTTATTTAAATGGTAGGTTATTATTTAAGGCTCTATAGATAGAAACGAGCATCATTACATATATAATGAACATTATCATTTTAGCATACTTAATGTTTTACAGATATGAAATGGATTGTTAACAAAATCAAGGGGTCACTGATCAGATTGTATTGAAATTTACTAAGCTTAATTACAATTACTTCCATAGCAATGTGGACAGTTGTCATAAGAATATTCCTAATCTGTAAACTTCATGATAGTGTTTATCCTACATGCTGCTAATAATTGAGTTTCTATCGGCCAAATCATATGCCTTTAACAATATATCATCCAGATCCGTATTTCATGAAAATGGAATCCAGAATAAAATATTCTCTCTGTGTCTCTGTTGTTTGGAATGGAATATATTGATCCAAAGTGTAAACACTACACAGGTAAAATATTTATTGCATACATATCTGATGGTAACCGAAAGCTGCAAGACAGAAATTAGAGGAAGGGGACAATATGCACACCACCAGGAAAGGCCTACGGCTGGGTCGTATGAATCATAAGTGTCAATTGGATGGCCGGCAACAGCAAGGATTAATTGGCAATAGAACACATCAACAAGTGTCAGATAGATTGATTTGTGACGCAATAATGATATTGGTCCTTATAGCTTGTCAGAATTATGGTCGTCAAATTCTTCGTCTACTCTGGCCAAATCTTTCACGAAAATAACAGTTTGTAAGACAAAGAACAGCTTTTATAACGTATGCACAGCTGATAGGGTAATAGACCAGGGCTCGACAAGTTCCAAAAATATCACTAGCCTGGTCTAGTCAGTAAGCCGCCTGAATCACTGCCCCGAATCTATAATCCACCGGCCACTGGCCACTGATAAAAGAACAATTCAAACAACACCAAACAATAAGCTGTAGAAGTAACCCCAAAGCTGCCAACCAGATGATAAATTGTAAAAAGGAGAAAACTAATTGCGGATCGACAACACCCTCATCATTGGCCTCGATCCACTTGAACTCCTCTTTCCAGTGACCTAGGAACTGTCGTGTTCGTGATAGCTTGTACTTAGATACCTGCTCTTGCCTAATGTCTGCTGCATCCGTAACTTCGGCATTTTATTCGATCACTGAGATGAAGTGAAACTCGGCAGCAGATACGCCGCTTATATTTTGAGCTCAGCTGCTGAAGACGAGCTAGCCGAGTATGGAGCGGGGCGACGCCGTTCATTAGCTTAACGGTGACGCACAGTTTATCCGCGTCGCGAGGCTCAAATGAGGTGTTTCTCATTGCGAAAAACTGTTGCTTTTATTCGTTACGGATCAGAAAACAACTGCTCTGTCTCCTGCACCCAGCTGTAACTGGGTGTAATGAATTTCCAATGTTTAATCTTCTGGTGGCAATTACGAATCACTGGCTGGTTGATACAGCGTTACGATGCGCGAATGGTTTGATCTAGCGTTCATTGTCGGGCGCTGACCAATGATTGGCTGTACCTTAATAATTTGATAAATTATCCATGAAGCTGGGCGCAGATGCCAGGGTGCTGCTTGCTGTAGCCAACCTCAAATCGGCGGCAACGTAAAATATCCTGGGTAGCGAATTATTGCACTTACCCGATGGGGCGCGCTGATAAAAGAAAACCAATCGCCCGAACGGCTAGGTAACTTGTCGAGCCCTGTAGACTATGATTGAGAGGATGATAATGCTACCTTTCAAGAAGAGAGTGAACTATAATATAAGTACTTTTGATAGGTTTAGATGATGTTCTGCAGTGTAGCCCTTCGAACATGAAACTTGACTCTTCGCATATATATCCCAAAACCATAGAGTA
>CM067353.1:89150506-89195506 GCA_034190875.2 Urechis unicinctus
GTCGATATATTGTTGGCATGAATCTTGCAATTGTTCAAGATGATGTCACAGTGTAAACGCAAGGCTATGGGGTCAGCGAGTTGGCTGATTCCAGAGAGGGAAGCCATGATGACCCTAAGGTCACGGACCAACTGCTGTTTGGAGTTGCATCCCTGTCAAAAGCGTGTGTAGCGACGCTTCTAGATAAACTTCTGGACAGACATCCTGTAATTGATAATCGCATTCAACATCTTTGGCATGATTGCACCTTCGGCTTCCTTGTTTGAATCATTATCATCGTCATCATCATCATTATCGTCATCATAAACATCTTCATCATCAATATCACGACCATCATCATCAAAAGTTTGCAGAGGTCTTCATCTTATTCTCTATTACGAAAATACCGCGTAAATATAATGAAAGTTTGTTGCATTGGATATAACAAAAGGTGCGGGATTATCTAAAACATCCAATTATCTAATACGTCCGTGCATTACCGCGTAATCACAGGCACTCGGATTCCGGTGCTAAGCTTCCGAGCGCCGAGGCACTATCTATATATATATATACCACGTAGCAGTGGTCTGATCTGGTTGTCGATCAGTGTATACGTAATGGTATGTCAAGCTATGATCGTCTGTGTAAATCCAAGACAAGGTGCTATCAAATATGTACTACTTGTCGAGAGTGCTATTAACGATAAAGCAATATATAAAAATGTACAACAAAAGTACGATAAGTGATGGAGACAAATAAGTTTTGTATTAGAAGCAGAATGCGTCTATAGCTGAGTGATATAGACGCCCTTGACAATTGTTATGTAAAGATAGACCATCGCTTATAACCATCCTGTGACATCGGCATACATCGGCGATTTATCGCCCATAGCATCGTGCATTCGGTAAACATCGGAAATAAGAACCACCTTAAGTATACGACATTTGTGTGAGAAAAAAACCCCATAGGTATTCCTCGTTAAAATTCGATAGAAAGCTTCAACAAATGAATGTTACTGAGGACCGTATGTATTTAATCTCATGCTTTTCCTCTGTTATTTTATCCGCTCTTACCTGGTACAAAGATTGTATCGTTCTTTAAGTAATTTATTTACTTGTGTCTTCTTCCTCGTCAGTTAATCAATTTTACGATCCTCTGTTCCTTACCACCTTCATTCAGTCATTTTTTTCATTTCCTCATTCATCCATTCAAGCGCTATTTCCCCTTTCCCTTCATTCTCTGTTCCCATCTTTCCTTCTTTCCTCCCTTCCGGTCCTCATCCAGACTATTATAGTCTTCCTTCATTCATTCGCTCTGCATTCATTTCTTAACAACATGAATTATTCATTCATGCATTCATTCTTTCGTCTGGATGCAATCTTTCTTTTTCTCCCTCTGAATCGAAACGCTCAATTACAATATTGATAACAACGTGTTACCGTAGTTACACATGGGACACCCGGTTCGTGACGACATGTACTTCCCAACAGCTACCATGGCAACAGACACTACACTTGTCACACAAGATGGGTCTGTCGCCTAGCAACAATGTGCGATTTGACAACACAATCAACAGACAGGAATTAATCCGATTCTTTATTATTTTTTCTCTTAATGACGCAAGGTTACTATTTTTGAATTATATATTCACGATTATCGCAATATCATCCACAAAATTAATTGATATTTAACTGTAGATTTTCTAAAACAGTCAATTATAGAAACCATATCGGTTATTTCTCTTTCCATCTGCAGTACTAGATGAACCGTGTGCATATAAAACATGGAAGCTTAAACATTCGCTTCCTTTGAATGTCAATCAACAAGCAAAGAACACGGATAAATATCGACCCAATTTCAACAGACGCGTCCGATTTTTGGAACCAGTGGCACGCTACAAGGGAAGCTACTTTTACAACAACCTGATGTACGGCGTATTATTACGGGTCACGGAGGATATAGGTCAGGGTATGTGGGAGGATTTGACGGAGGATGAACTATTCAAGCCACTAGGAATGACCTCCACCTCATTCACGAATATGCGCAATATGCATGGTATTAATATATACATTCATATTTCACCAGCTTAGTTAAAGATGCAATCAAATTCACGTCGTTTTCAGAATTATGAATGCTATGCAGTTACAACTCACAATAAATTTTAGTTAGCTTGTGAAACTGCTTGAGCGTACAGTGTCATAGAATAATGTAGCAGCGCTCAACCGAACTTGCAAATGTTTTCGTGATCCATAAGGCAAAGTTCGTCATGTGACCTGGTTGATACATATTGACAATCCTCCACCAATTTAAATCAACGACCCTCTCTTCTTGTTCTCACAGATCCTAATGATTGAAATGAATGATTACAGTGAGAAGGGAAAGCTCTGCGGATCCGGCTTCGTCCTTAGTAGTGCCCGGGATATAGCCAACTTGCTCTAGTTCCAACTATTCCAGGCAAAGTCATCTTAGGATGTGGAGGTCGTTCCGTCTTTTTGGCCACGCACACGCCAGAGAATCTGATTCCAGACAGTGCCAGTCAGTATATACGACCAAATGCCGTACACTCCACTGGAGCACGGCATGGGATGGAGAACCGATTACTACAGAGGTAGGTTTTGATTTCACTCGGTCCTTTTGACCTCTTTTCTGGCACTCTTTACCTTAATCCAAACCAAGTGACGTAGCAGTTGACGCTGGTTATGATTTGATATTTCTGTTCAAATAGTATTGACATTGGTATTCGGGTAGGTTGGGTTTTGACCTTCGGTCGTATCATGTGACTTATATCAGCACATAATAACGTTGACGTTATTACTTGTCTTGATATGATTAAGACATGTTTTTTTTATGTCAACAAAACCATCACTGCCTAAATACTTTAAGTACTTGAGTTGACAAAAGAAACTCGTAAACATTATTGTAACTACTTCTGCAGCTGTTTCAAGGAAAGAGTGACACTTAACAGCAATTGCATACTTAGTTATTTCCCGTAGGGAATAAATTGATCTACGACAACCAAAGAAGATTGCATGTCTTTTCACGAGGGCTCTTTCTTATTGCCATCATTAAGAGGTAATAATATGGGGCCAATTGCCGTTTCCCTGCAATGGCGTCACTGCGGTGTCGTTTATCTCTTCTTTGCTCACAAACATGTCTACAGTGAATAAACTATGTCTTCACAGTGACGACACTTAACATATTTACGACCTCACAGCAGGGTATCAAGTAATTGTCATTGACTTTTATGCTTCTACTGGACTATAAACATATCACTTGTAAACGAATTGATCTATAAAGTCGGATTTAATGAGTGTTCGTCTATCTATATATGCATTCTATTGGACATTTTGCCATTTTAATAACTTTGTTCAATCAATCATTATAAACGTACGTATTATTTGTGCAGCATAATCAATACGAATGTATTCCTGACATTATTTGATGGTAACATAGATGATAAAACAGCATTTGTGCTCCAACTGCATATAGATTTTTCTCTGGCTTCTGAAATTATCCAACATGATGTATGAATAAGTGTCACCATTGCTGACTCTTCGGGGAGATGATAAGGCTCACGATGATGTTCAATAATACAAAAGTGTATGTTGATTGATAACAAGAAAACACGACGATAACAATCAGGTGAAATCAGGCTTCATAAGATTAACTCATGGATCTGTATTCCGAAACTCCACAAACTCTGATGTGCAGAGCATCTCATCAAAAGGCAATACCTGGGAGAAGCCTACTTTTTCGGATCACGCCGGCAGATGACAACAAGTAAGACGGCTTTCAATTCAAATTTGGTTCGCCATAGAAATGATGATTTTTGTTATATGCCGCAGCATTTACCACATACCAAGTGTGTTTAATGTACGGGCTATTAGATTATAGATCACATTCACTAATTCTACTTCGTGAATATATATGACATGCATAATCGATGTTTTACGTATTTTTTGTAACTACGCACACATTTAACTACCATTAAATTTACTATATTGCCGTGAAGGTGCTTAAAAGATTAAAATACGCCTGTCTATGATTGCATAAAATCATTCGCTAATGTTTGAAATCCTGAAACTCATTTAATCCTACTTTAATGGCATCAGGGTTATGAATATATATATTAAGTTATGGATAAAATCATTTAGTAGGATAAATGAACATTAACTTCAAAATAACACATCGATTGTCAATCTATAAACTAATGCGCCCCGAGATAGCTGTCATGAAATAAATTAACCGCAAGCTCTGTTTCTAATTTCAATGAATTTCTATATTGAAGGAGGTATGCTTATCTACGCGATTCATATTTTCATCATTTATTCGATCTCCTTGTTCGCGTAGACCTACAATGATTTTTTTATTCATTCGCATGAACGAACCATTCGATTTTCTCGGGTGATCAAACAGAGGGTGGTATGTACACCAATGCATGTACACATCACTTATAATATAAAGCATTGAGACACACGTTAAGTAAGTGTAGCTTAATCATTGCACGATAACTTTATTCGACCATGTACCATGTACCCGTTTCAATGAAGGTCGGTGGCTGACTCAGGTCCATGCCACAAATATCCGTCAGGACACATGTGTACTGGTTCGTTCCAGGTATAACGTCCAAATTGAAGTAGAGGCAGCAGTGGCTCGACATACACAGCAGCAGACAACGACCAACACTCGTCACGATTCTCTGATCAATGATTCGACCAACTGTACAGAAGAAAGTTGCTTTGTCGATCAGTGTGGCAAGACTCTGCCGGAATGGTGCTGCTGAAACATATTACGAACAATGCACTAAGGTGATTTAGCCCACTTCAGCTAAATAATCTATGGATACTACTATACAAACGGACCAGGTTAAGATTATGAAATAAATTCATCTGCTGGGAAAATCCAACGACAACCGCGATATGTTTATTCGTCAGGATATGCAGCCAGATGCCTAGAGAGGACAACACTACCACACCGTGTAGAATATATGGTGGGATGGTTTCATCCAGCGAATTTTTACTCCAAAGTTTTTCTGCCGGATAAAAAATGTGGTTTTGTAAATGTAAACAGAATTGAGTAGCGGTTACGATTCTTATCATTGTAATGCGGCTCGAGCAGTTTAAAGATTGATGCTTGAATATCCAGTAAGATGTCAAATGTTAAGCACCGGTCGGCATGGGTAGCGTTGTTTCAAATGCGATAGTCATTGTTTGAGAAATAACGTATGTCTCATAACATTGGTAACTCTAACCAGTAAAATATATCCTTAAAATTTTGTTCAGCACTGTTTTATTTAATGTTATTTGTTACCTTAACAAATGAGGTTTCTGAAATCGATGTTGCTCCACATTTTGTCGATATAATTGTCCGGTCCATCACAGATAACTTCCCCGTGCATTGCCATCCTGGATTGCGACATCCTCATCCACCGCGTGTGACAATCACATTGCCATCTGTTGTGATAGATGGACATTTCTGTGTTCTCGAGGATTTCTACATGGCAGAGATTGAGCAATTTAGCCCATGTGACATTTTCAGTAAAAATCCATAAAAAAGTATATGATCCAATAGGCTTTGTAATATCTGCTCGTAGGGGCACTTTGTTCATGCTCAAATCAAGGATCATTGCCTCCTTGCCAATCAGTGAAATGTCCGGTATTGTTTCAAAATTGTTGAGCGCAATGTCCAAGTAATAAATATCAAAGTTTCTGGTATGGTCAACTGTGCGCATTGATGATGAAGAACAATTTCTCATTGTCAATACCTCAAGCTTGGGATAGTTTCCTGTGAGCTCAATCACTGGTATGATATTTCCAGCGAGATTCAGGCGCCAGAGTTCCAATCCTAGTTGCAATAGATTTGGAAAGTCCACAATCAAATTGTAAGCCAAATCGAGTTCCCACAAAACAGGAAGAGAAACGTCTGTCATTACTGAAATGCGATTGTTGCTTAAAATCAATATCTCAAGCATCATCAGATTGCTTAACCTTTCAGAAGCAATAATACTTATCTTATTGTATCTCAAACTCAAGTAATAGATAGAATTCGATATGTTGTCATGTCGAGGGAAAGCAACAAGAATATTGTAATCAAGCTCGACCCGTTGCATCTCAGTCAGTGACGGGAATGCGTTAATTGCCTCTATGCTATTGTTATTCAACAGCATGTGTTCTGTCTCCTTCTGTATGATCGGCAGTGAAGTGAGTCCTTTACCACTAAAGTCACTAGTACGCAAGGTCTGCACACACGGCCAGAGGCATAAGCAAGTGATTTCGAAAATGATGATAATCATTCTGTAATGTCACGATGCAGCAGCGTTAAGATTGCGAATGGTAAGCTTTTGGGTGTGTATAGCTGTGGCAAATGGCAAGTAAACCTACAGATTGCTGAAGGGCCCTGGTGTTATTCAAGTATATGGGATACAGTATTTATAAACATTTTTCACATTAACCCTTGGGACTCTGCACTAGGCAATTGGCCATGTATTGAAATTTTTGTAAATAATTCAACACCTCACACCTCTGAGAATCGTTTGGGTGTGTATAGCTGTGGCAAATGGCAAGTAAACCTACAGATTGCTGAAGGGCCCTGGTGTTATTCAAGTATATGGCAAACAGTATTTATAAGCATTTTTCACATTAACCCCTGGAACTCTAAACTAGGCAATTGGCCATGTATTGAATTTTTTTTAAATAATTCAACACCTCACACCTCTGAGAATCGTTACTTATTATTAAATCCATTTGGGGTTGCAACGTGTTCAAAGTGATCTCAAAGGCAACTCTAACTAGCATAAAATAGCCTTCCAAATGTGAGTAAATTACCATGATGCGCTTCATTTCCACGAAGTTTCATTGCCTTTTCATATAGGTTCAATCTTCGTTAAATATATTGTGTACTGCGTCAAGCTTTGCGGTCAGCTTTAGATGATTTTTATGTCTACATTTATATCTATACATATATGTTAGTATAAAGTTTATATATATATATATATATATATATATATATATATATATATAGAGATATATATATATGTATACATATATATATATGTATATATATACATATATATATATTTATAAATAATATATATAGATATATATATATATGTATATATATATGCATATATATATATAAAATATATATATATATATGTATATATGTATGTATATATGTCTATATATATATATATATCTGCATATAAATATATATATATGTATATATATGCATATATATATATACATATAAATATATATATATATAGAGAGAAATATATATAAACATATGTATATATATATACATATATATATATACTTATATATATATATGTCTATATATATACTTATACATATATATATACATATATATGTATATATATATAAATATATATGATATATATATAGATATATATATATATATATGAATATATATATGTATGTATATTTATATATTTATATATATATATATATATATATATATATATATATATATATATATATATATATATATATATATATATATATATATATAAATATATATATATAAACATCAGTTCGACCCTGTGTGGCCTTGCTGAACGACTCTTTGGACACCAATATGCCGTGGAAAAAAGCCCTCTTCCTTCGTACCCGGGCGCCGGCTGGGGGTCAAAGAGCAAAAGCTCGCTACCTGTACCAGCCGGGTGAGCGAGAGCTAGACCATCGTCGTCGTGCCACTGACCCTGTGTTGTCACTCAAATGCTTACCAAATGGGACACTCTGTGACTAAACCTGGTGAACCTGTTCGTTACTATTTACTAGATGGACCACTTTGTGGCTTTGTAAAGAAGGAGCTACTTGTGGGGCCATCAGATACTCAGCTGCCACCAGACGGTATTCTCAATTACTCAATCAATAACTAGACTATATACGCAATAATGGTAGAACATGCAAACAAGTTCCCGTCGATATTGGTTGGAAAGAATGACCTTGTAACAGACTCAGTATATGCCATCGTTAATTGTCTTTAAACGCTGACTCACCAGCCGGCAACAGTGAGCATGTTGTATAAATAAATTTCTATGTAGAGATATGGATATGCATATTAAACATGACTCACAATACGTGAGCATGTAAGGCCTAAAGCGATTATGTTCCAATTCACAGTTTTATACCACCTTACCTACGTTTTAACGTTGTATTTCAAGCGTAATGAATTTGACCTCGTATACAATGAGATATTTGCTAGATTAAAGACTGGGGTCGAACACTTATAGCTTTGTGGTTTTTAATGTCTGGTAAAATCAGCTTTAAAGCGCTCAACAAGTTAATTGAGCATTTACCTACACGTCTAATGGACCCTATAATTTTTAAACCTACAATGAAATATAATGGTCTACTTTGAGCCTTTGTCTGATTTGAGGTTTCATTGCCATCGTAGACCAAAGTATAGGTTTGAAAACGCTCCAAGTGTTTATAACCAGTTGAAGATCATTTTCTTGGGTAGATTCCATATAGCGTGAATTCACGAATATTATATTTTGCATGAATGAAAACCGGTTTAAACCGAACACAAGGTAAACAAAGTCGAACTATCTCACCGATGTCATGTTATACTCCACGTGACTAGATTCGACCTAAGTCTGTTTGCGTGGTTTATCATGATTAGTTCTCCTATAAATGTCATGATTCATTTCAAAACTAAAGTAATATCCAACATCATATTCTCGAAACTGACATCATCCCGTCCGAATGGTATAACGTATTTGGCAATGGGTTGAAGGATTTGAGTTGAAGGAATAATGTCGAATCTTACGCGTATATATTTTATTTTGCTTTGTTAGGTACAATGAAATGTTCCCAATGGATATGTGGCGCGACAAGCTCGAAAGTATAACTTAAGATGGTAGAGGCCGGCTGGCCAATGAAAGTCCCTGTGCTTAGGACTGATTTTTGGTGACCATTGTCATGGCCGATACTGGTCAATCGCTCCTCCTATGTATCGCTTACCATCATGGCCAAATCCATGCGTCGTCTTAAGCACCAACCCTCTACTTAGAAGAGACTTCTACATCAGTGCATCCAAATGTCATTAATTATGCATTGTCTGGATATGGGAGAAGATCGCAATACAGTGTATGAGGCTGACATATATGTTATATTGTAATTTGCCTTTTGGGCAGATGATTTAATGATAAGAAACAAGTGTTACGCTTATAAGTGTACAAGTTTAATATGGGGATTCAATCGATAATTTCAGCATAATCAGTAAGACTGGGTATATTACCATGTAATGACAATGCTTAGCCATGACGTCATCATAATGCCCGGATCTGAGGGTAATATCAACAATACATTCGTAGAAAATGTGTAACTTAAGGCTTTATATAAGTAGAAACCACCAGGTCATTCCGTTAACTTCTTAATTCAATTGGGTTAGTATATCTGTCATCCAATGAAATGGTTCCAATCATTACCGAAAAGAATTTCAGATATATTTTCATATAAATGCATTAGCATTTACAATGATGAAAATCGATGCTTCCATCAAACGCAGTACATGCGTTGTTGTCATGGTATTATAGGGGAAGTGGTGGCTCTGAGACTTTCTTTGGCGTTAATGTGACACTTGTACAATCATTGTCTATATTGTTGTGTTTGTGCTGTAGCACGCTTATCCACGGTACATTAACATCCTTTTTTAGTTTTGCTTGGGCATGTATGTTTCTCAGCATGCCGGCAACATGGATAACCAGACGTTGACGTTCAGCGGCGTTGAGCTCTGCAGTCACAGTGGACCAACCTGATGGTCCCTCTACTTCTGCTGGCACTGAAGCTGATGTTGATGCAGCCCCCTTCCTAGCTTTTCCCCGGACTTTACAGGTGCCCGCAGCGGGGTTTCAATTTGACCAAGAGACCCTCATGGAGGTTACATCGTGATGGGAGTATCCCATCCCACTCTTCTTTCCTGGTGTCTCAGCCACAACCATCGCCCACGCCTCCACTTTTACCGCAGGAACCAGAAATGGTTATCCAGGAACTGACATCAATTTTAGGTTCAGGTGAGTAGCAGGTCAATGAGCCTCAGACTCTAACCAAACAGACCTTCGCTCCCGGGTGCACATATTCCATTGCTGACAAAACAACTGATATGGGAAGGGCGTTACGTTTGTTCTGACCGAAGAAACATCGTTCCTTATCCAGTGGACTTGTACGTTGAAGAGTGTTGAAGAGCCAGATGTTGAATGACCTTATTCGTCCATTTCAGTGCTTCCTATTTTCGGTCGCCATTTCTTGGCCGTGTGGCGGCCGGAAGCTAATGCACGCGCTTGACTGTCTCGGGAACGTTGGATTTGGTATTTGTTAGTTCGTTTCCATAGCAACTACGATGATAGACTGTCTGATGTGTACAGAGTGTGTTCATTGTAGAGCCTTTCAGTCGTCGTTGGACCTCAACATAGTTGCCGTCATGCACACTGGCCCTCTCTTCTACTTTATCCAGCACACGCTGGTAGGAGTCCATCCGGGGATGGTGCACCAACTCTTCCTTGTCTGCATAAGACTGGCACAGCATACACTGCTTCATGGTCAGCACCAGACTGGCACAAGATACACTGCATTCTGGTCAGCACCAGACTGGCACAGCATATACTGCTTCATGTGTGTGTATATATATATATATGTATATATATACACATATATGTCTATATATTATTTTATATATATATATATATATATATATATATATATATATATATATATATATATATATATATATATATATATATATAGATATATATATGTGTGTGTGTGGGGGTGACTATAGATATATATGTATATATATATATATGTATCTATACATATATATTTAAATATATAAATATATATATATATATATATATATTTATGTATATATATAAATATAAATATATGTATATATATATGTGTGTTTATATATATATATATATATATATATATATATATATATATATATATATATATATATATATTTATATATACATATATATATATACTACATAGCTTGTTTTCACAAGGCCTGAGGTTCTTCAAGCTGTTATTCCTTCATATAATGCTATATTTGTAACGCGTTTGGTTCTCCTCTACAACCTACTTACTACTATGCTATGAAATGCTTGAACATATTTTGCGTCAAGATAGCGATAATAATCTGTCATGTTCACAAATTCAACAACAGAAAACACGAATCATCCAGCGAAGGCATTGACCTGCATACATGGTTTAATCAATATTTCATGGTAATTTGACGGAAAGCACATCAAGAGCGATTGCTTCATAGTGAAACCAGCTCTAATTTCAGTATATGAGATACTATATTGTCTTTTGGTGTATATATTACAGTGTGTTTGCATAATGCTTAAGGATCTTTACAGTGTTATGCCTCTATATAATGCTGTGTTATAATACCTTTGGTTCTTCCCTTCAACCTGCCTCCTATGCTATGAAATACTGGTGTGCATTTTACCGAGAAAGCAAACAGGCCATGTACACAGATTTAACAACAGCAAATATAAGTCAGCCAGCAAAGGCCTTGACCTGTTTGCATGCGCACTGTAGAGAATGCGCACCTTCCTACGCCAATGCTCCGTTCTGTGACGAAGGTAAATATATTAAACAGGATATGTAATTGGTCCACATTAGCCTGTCATTGGTCGATATCTGATTAGCTTCACAATGCAGCCAGTGTAACATTTATTCAGAGGTTTTGCCCTTAAAACACCCGTGAAGTGCTTTTCAAAAGACCTCAGTGAATTGGCATTAACTCTCTTAGTTTATTAACTGTTGCATCTAGTCCCAAATCGATAGGAAAGCTGTTTGTTTGTAGTTCCGTCCTAGAGGTGTACGGAAGACCGCTGGGTCTCGTGAACTCTTAGGACTTAAATAAATTATCAACACAATTATTTTCTAACCTGTTGAACATTGTGGATACTAGCATATGATCCCCGACGAGACATTAAATTAAATCGGATCTTCATGGACGAGACCTGTGGCTCTGGACTCTTTCTGATATGCCTTTATCACGTTGAAGGTATGGTGACCAGGCCTGAATCGCGTATTCTCAATGGGGCCTAACAAATTGATGATTCTCCCTAGAGAGGATGAACGAAAGTTTTACAGTCCATGGTTTGCCAGATTTGAATAGCTGATCAAATATTGGCATTTTGTTTTTAATCGTGTAGCATTTTATATAAGCTTTAGTAGGTAGTGAGCCTGTTTTCGGTGCAAAGGTTGGTGTCATCCGCAATGTATGACCTAGTGTCTTAATATGCATATGTCATCCAGTACGGTCCGAGTTACTTAATTGCTAGGACAACCAGTGATGAAGTTCCTCATCAGGCCAACCAGGAAAATCATTCTTTATCATTAGGCGGGTTATATTCGATCATAAGCTAAAGTTTTGTAGTATTTATCAACATAATGCCAATTGGCGTGCTATAAGTCATTCATTCGGCACTTTATAAGTTACAGAATAATGCCAGGTAAATTTTACGAGAGAACGACATGTGACTGATGGAGTAAGTTGAATGTTATTGCTTCAGCTGTTCAAGGTGCGATGTGTTTTATTTCAATGAACCTAAACAAATTGATCGCGGCTGCGTATTTTATGCTTCAATTACTACCGTAGCTGAAACATACACATCCACTTCCCCCACCGTCCCTACCACGGAATCCACAATCTCCGCTTCTGATGTACTTCAACGGCGTCTCCTTCTACCATCTCTGATACACCTTCTGGGACAAGCAGTTCTTCAACAACAAAGATACTACTCACCACGTATATCAATGCTTCTGTACACAGCCCAACACTATTGACGATGGCCCAGCAACGGACCAAACGTACAGTTCCGCCGTGACGGTCTCTGTAGCAACTGAATGTCAAGTCGCTGGTGATTTGATGTGTGTTTTCACTACAGTATCATTTAGTCGTGCCTCAACTATGTGTACTTATAACTTGAAAGAACATTGTATTAAGAGGCTGTCATTTTCTTCTTAGGAACAGCAAACACCGTGTTGGCAACCCTGTTTAGTGCGTCACTGCTTGCCATCGTGCTGTTGGTGGCGTATATTCTCAGAGTCAGGGTCCATAAAGGCAAGAGTAAAAAAACCAATACGCCATTATCAGCAGATGTCTTTATCAATAACAGCATAGACGGGCTTTCTTCAACAGTAGAATATGCGGGGCTTGAGGTTAACACTTCTAGTAACATAACGGTTTGATATATATCAAATATGGCTTGTGCTCATAGAGCTATGTAACTGAATGATATGATAAACTTTAATGCAAAAGTATTAGCTTTCGTCAAGCATTTAATCATATTTACCGTGCGATTTCTATTTGGACAGCCGACGCCAAGCTGACCCGAGTCAGTACGCCCTGATGATGATACGTGGGGAAGATTAAGCAGTTCTGCCCAGACACATGTCATACTAGATGCATATATGCAATAGTTTCAATCATCACCATCATAATCGCCGACCTTTCCACATGGTTAGAAAGCTTCATAATTTGCCCTCACCATCTGGTTAAGCGCCATCAACCATCACCTAATTACAAGACAGTACTTGTGATGTGAGAGCGACTTTTGAAATAGGTGATATTTGCTGGCGATGAAGGAAAGCAGTGTATCAATAGGGCCTTTGATGAACTTTATTTACTGGTCGCTTAGCGTCGCTGCTCTGTGCAGTACGTGTGCGTGATCTGCTGCTATGAAAAATGGCCGTGTAGAGACACATCCAGTGACATCGCCATGATTTGATAATGCTTTATTAACGTGTACTGATAAATATGGGCATTGAACGTACGTGTTCGGCTACCACACCATCCTGAGATCAGCTCTAGAGTGGCTATATCATCATACACTAAGCTATCTGGGGGCTGGTCAAACCTTGCAATCGCAGCATACGGCGTGTTGGTGTAGAGGCTCGGAGGACTGCACGTTCCAATGTCAATGTGTCAGCATTGTCTTCTGTGACGTCACGACAGGACAGTGCCCGGTTCTGTGTGAAGCAGGTTCAGCTTGGTCCAGCGGACCAGAAAGGTACTTATATACTACTTGTTTCTATCCGACGATATCATCGCTCTCTATATTCATCTATATGTACACGTGTGATCCATGTTTTTGTTTACATTGGTAACGTGGCTCTGAACAAGTCGGCAGAGCAATCAGGTGTATGGGGCAACCTTGTCGCTTGTGATAGGTTAGAGGGTAGATTAAGTTTGAGCAATGATGCACACTGCGCTCACCCTGCTTCAGGGTCTGATTTCACCAGCCTGGTGGAGAGTCGATCTGGGTTCCATTCACGCTGTCCACAACGTCACAGTCTTCAACATGCCCATTATTGCACGTAACGTTTTATTTTCAATGTTTTTGACCGACCACACTAACGAAGGTGCTAAATGCTTGTCAATATTGAAGAAAGGTTAGGAGTAGAATGGCATTCATTACATAATTCCTCACACCATGGCTGCCTCACCAGAATTATCCTGTTCATTCAGCTCTATTCTGGGTAACTGGGCGGAAATGACAACAAGTGTGATAGCTTCAGCGTACAACTAGTTGTCAATTTAATATTGGGTTACTATCTTGTCATTTATATACGTCAACATTTGATTACATCCTAATGCTATGCTGCTGTAACATGCTATGCATTAAATTCTTTCTGACTATCTGCAGCTCTTCTCTCTACTGTCACCATGTCAGCTTCACTAGAACAGAAGGGTACCAGCCTCATTTCGTGACGATATGTGAAGTTATCATAATAGGATGCAGGCAAACGTATACAGATAACAATTCACTGCAGATAATGGCAGTTACTGGCCACAAATACGTGTGCTGCACATACTTATATTGTTACGAAGCATTGAATTTCTGTCCTATGATGATAGAGTGGGACAGGTGCGCCAGCAGCTGTGATGACATCTTGGGATGTAGATAATGCACACCTTCATACACCAGTGGTCCCTTCTGTGATGAAGGTGTATATTTTGCATACGATATGTATTCCATGTATAAATACGAGTAGCCCATCAAAGTGTCAAACATCACTCTGGCTAAAAAATAATCCTACCGCAGAACGATCATTTAATACTGAATCTATGTGTAGATTATTGGGTATTTTAAGGTACGGATGTGGCTTGACTTGCAGCAACTGTAGCAGAAAGTTACACATCGACATCTACCACCGCCCCTTCCACGACATCCATAATCTCTTCTGCTGATTCTACATAAACGACGTCTACTACTGCCAGCTCCGCTACACCTTCTTGTTCTGGGATAAGCAGTTCTTCAGTTCAGACTTACAAACGCAAATCAATGCTGCTGCACACAGGTCAACACTATTGACCAAAACACCAGCGACGCACTTAGCGTACAGGTCAGCCAAGACGTCATCAGTGCCAACTGGATATCAAATCGCTGGTGGTTTACTTTACTTTCTCACAGCTGTATAATTTAGTCGTACCGCAACTTTTGTTATCTGAGAGCACTATGTATTAAGTAGTGGTTGTTTTTCTTCTTAGGATAAGTGAACATCGTGCTGGCAATCCTGTTGAGAGAATGTTTACTACACACGGTGACACTTATATACGTTTGCAGCCGCACTGGACTCCCCATTAGCTCGAAAGGGTGTTGTTCAAAATCTGGATGAGCTTAGTTTATGGGACAGCTTTTAAGAATTAACAATTTTTTGTAATTAATTATTTGTTTAGAGTAGACGGCTCTATGGCTCTACTGTCATGAGAAACAAATAGGATGCGACCATAAATGGCAGAGAAAAGGTGCACTAATTTGCAATTTAACACCCGTTGTAACTTTAATGCGTTCCAAACTGGAAGCGACGTAAGCAATAGCAGTAAAATTTAACGAAACTAATGACGCTGTGTTTGATAACAATCGTCACAAATTTTAAGAGAATCAAGCAGAAGCGATGTAAATATTGCTGCAAATTGTCAATGTCAACAATATTTTACACTCAGGGCGCTTAGAAAACGACGCATTGCTGATAATACACGTCAATCACGAACGTTTGCCATTAATGCATGTTACCTAAAACTTTGTTTATGACCGGATGATAATTGCCGTTTGAATTATAAGCTTCAGATCTTAGCTACCAGAAGTTTTCGTCGAGCAGAGATTTCGGAAAATCTATGCATTAGTTACACTAACAGATATTTCGAAAATAAGGTTGCAATTGAAAAAGGCTACTACAACAAATAAACTTTATTAAATCCGAGTGTACAATGCAGATATTTCAAGAATTAAACTGGCCACTTTGAAAACAAATTCAATGGTGCTTTCGTTTCCATAGGAAATCAGTTTGTTTCGAATAATAATACTTATTTGTTGAATGTTTGCAATTGAATAAAGCGACAAGAATATGTAACCTTTTGCACCATCGACATATTCTCCACGGAGATATTTGAAATATACGATATTCACATTGTCGATGACCTTGACAGTACCTGTCAAGGTTAATTGATATAACTCACGGTACACGCAAAATTGATGCTATCCTTTTAAAGAAAATATTACTGAAATTTTGGGAAAATTGCGCCCCATATCGAGAAACATTCAAACATATTTGCATTCATCCCTACTTACATATATGCATGCATACATACATGCATGCATACATACATACATCCGTAAGTACGTACTTGCGCCAGTACAAACATACATAAATACGCACATATATACATATATATATACATACATACATACATACATACATACATACATACATACATACATACATACATACATACATACATACATACATACATACATACATACATACATACATACATACATACATACATACATACATACATACATACATACATACATACATACATACATACATACATACATACATACATACATACATACATACATACATATAAACATACATACTTACCTACATACTTACCTACATACATACGTACATACATACATACATACATACATGCATACTTACGTACATACATGAATACATACATACATGCATACATACATACATGCATAAATACATACTCAATACATACATACATACGCAATACATACATATGCAATACGTACATACATACATGCTCAATACATACATACTGAATACATACATATATGCATTCATATATAAATATATGCATGATTACATACATACATATATACATCTATACATACATACAATCGTACATACATACATACATACATACTTCGGACATACATACGAAAACAAAAATATAAACGGGGACCAGGTAGAGAAATATAGACAACGAATAGAAGCCTTTACGATGCCAACCAGGTATCGTCTGACATATCGAATCGGGTGTTCCCGTGACGACAGCGATGAGCATTTATTAGTAGCCCTTTTGGGAATGAATGTACACATGCAGATTATCGTACCCGATTCACATAATGTTGGCAAGGCTCTATTACGATGGGCAAAACATTTATTCTAACTTCACCTCACTTCAACTCCGCCGCTGAAACACCTGCTGCTGACAATGAGCTACACTTGATATGATTCGGGCTGCCTTGATGAACTAATTAATCCGAATAATCGTTGTGATTTTAAGCAACGCTAGTACAAACCACCTAAGTGCAGGTGGTGTGTTCACATATTGTCCCTGGCCAGCCTGCTTTGTGTTGCTAAAAGTTTTTGGTCACATTGTCAAGAATGCCACTAGCCCTGCTGGTCAGCCAGCTGTTGTTCTGCTCTCCTAATAGCCAACACTCCATTGAACAAAACAATCTTTAACATCATGATCCATTTAAATAACTCAGGGATAACAGACTTGTAATGAGAGGGTGATATTGCCTTCCATTAATAAGGTGGTGAGATGTCATATCACTCCCTTGGGTAGGTTTTGATGATGCGCCGGTATTGAAGTCTGCTGCGCAGTCATTTGTGCATGAAATCAATTTTCGCACATATATGTACAAACTATATAGCACACTCAATGTATGTCACCAGTAAGACAGCAAAGCATAATGGAAATTTCAAGTTTTACGGTTATTGACCTGTTACGGGAATCTAGAGAGGCTCAGATTATGGAGAATTGACGCCAGTTACCTGTATATTTATGACATCTACGCTGCTATCACGAATTTACTGCTTTTATCTGATTGCTATCTATTAATTGTAAATAATGATGCTTGAAATGATGCGTCGTCTCTAAGGTACTAACACCACGCAGCGGCCCCTCACGCCTAACCTATTCGGCTTTTGACACGGATATAAGTCTGGGTCTCGAAGAAACATCAGTAAACAGCAAATACATTAGAACATAAAGCACAAACGACCAATCTGCAGAATAATCAACATAACGTAATACGGACGGTATAATCTTCAATGAACATATTAGTTAAGGGGCAAACGGGAAGGTCTTTACTAGAGCTGAAAAAACATTGATTATTAAGCGTTGATAATTTATTTCTGGTGAGCAACGCGTATAGAGCGGCTACTTTCATGGAAACCTTGTTTCCATTCAGATAATTGTCAAACCATTCACTACAATGAAAGCTGTTTATACCTATTCAGCGGAATATACCATTCTTATGGTATCTGATATTGCAAAACCATGTACCCATTCAAATGCTACCCTGAATTATATGTGTATTCGTTTAGAAATATCAATTATATCCCTCATGCTATACCGGATATGATGCAGATTAAGATCCATTAAGCCATCCATTTGGATCAGATCCCCGTGGTGGAGCCCTACGTCAGACTAAACACCGAACTTCGGAAGATGTCCACCAACGAACGTACAAGTTGGTGAACCACCCCGTCTTAGGGAAGACAATGGTATAGGGAGGTATAGAGCCTCATTTGGTGACGATCTGTGAAGTCATCGTAATGGGCTACAGGCAAACGTAGGTAGGTAATAATTCACTTGTGAAATAATCAATTAATTAAATTGTTACCAGACTAAAATTTGTTAACAATCTATACCGACTCATCGAAATACTGTCATATGATTGTAGATTGTGACAAGTGCGCTTGAAACTGTGTTGACATCATGGGATGTCGAAAATGCAAACCTTCATTCACCAATGCTCCCATCTGTGACGGGGTATATATTTTGCACATGAGATGTATTTCAAGCATCAATACAAGTATTGAATGAGCGACGCATTATCTTATCGACGAAAGAATCTTTAAGATTGAATCTATATGAAGACGACAGTGTCATATTCTCAAAGACGTCTAGAATGTTACTGATTTCACCCTGTGATGTTTGATTTTTTGGGTGAGGTTGTACCTGGACTTCGGATGACTGCAGTGGCAGCACACGCCGTGGCTAATCACAATTAAAAGATTTATGTTGAGTTGACCTAATGACGCTTACATAGTAGTGTAAGCAAACCGGATTACAGACAAAGGAGAACACTGCTGTGCTCCTAAAATTAATGCAAATTGCAACAATAAGTTTGTCAGAGACAATACCAAGGTCAACATAACTGATGCACCGGCAGGTCGGCCTGGGTCAAATTTTTGACGAAATCCGAAACTGCTGGGTCAAGAAAGTGACGCATCGACACAAGAAAAGTAATAAGGGTGTACGTGTATCATGGAAACAATCAATCTGCTTAACTAAATGACACATTAAGTACAACAGTGGGGAGAACACCAAAGAAACAAGACAATGTGACAAAACTAACTAAACATTTCACACACGCATACCATAACAAATACAGTGGGAAGTCGTTGTCGCTGCCAACGAAGAAATAGCGGAGGAGGAAACGGTTATAAAGTCGTAATAAGTGCCTCGCGCACAGTCGCGTGTATCGTCAGATCGAAACCGATCGTTGTTCTTCCGGAAAGAAGAAAAGACACGAAAAAGAACCGGCGTGATAGTCACATCAGCTATGAGGCCGCCGATAGTCAGAGATGTAGCTCTGGCCGCAAGATCCCATGCCTGAGTGAGTATACATTATTGATCATCGCACACATCTTTAGACTACTCTAAATATGCAAAAAAAAATTAATACTGTTGTTTGCATAGGTTAGTGAAATCGGTGTTGACGGCAACAAATTATCATAATCTACGAACGTACAATTGCGATGGAAGGATGGACAGACATCGAAATAGAAAATGAAAATTATGCAAAAAAGCCAAGGCACTAATCCTGATAATTCTGGATGTGGTTGCTGTGGAATCTCGAGTAATCGTAAGCAGCCGGGAAGGAACAAATGCTGACAAAATAACCTGATAAGAGTGAGAAGGAGAGAATCGAGACAAAAATGGCGTAGTGTTCCCTTTGCTTCGTAAAACAGACAAAGAGGCTCAAACAATGGACCTCGAGTTTTATAACCTCCGAGGGAGGACCCTGGTGATTGCGGCCACGTGCCGTTCAACCGCGAAACTGTAGTAAAGTGATTGACTGAAAAAAAAAAAGTCCGAGTGAAGGCGGACGTTGACGAGTAAGATACACGAAGGCAAAATGATTAGGTTCGCAATTCTCCTAAATTGCGTTATGATCGCAGGTCATAACTTGCCATTGCGTTTCCCTAATGACCAAGTGTTGACACTGTCATAGTTATGTGTGTATTTATTTATGTGTGTATGCTTGTATGTATGTATGTATGTATGTATGTATGTATGTATGTATGTATGTATGTATGTATGTATGTATGTATGTATGTATGTATGTATGTATGTATGTATGTATGTATGTATGTATGTATGTATGTATGTATGTATGTATGTATGTATGTATGTATGTATGTATGTATGTATGTATGTATGTATGTATGTATGTATGTATGTATGTATGTATGTATGTATGTATGTATGTATGTATGTATGTATGTATGTATGTATGTATGTATGTATGTATGTATGTATGTATGTATGTATGTATGTATGTATGTATGTATGTATGTATGTATGTATGTATGTATGTATGTATGTATGTATGTATGTATGTATGTATGTATGTATGTATGTATGTATGTATGTATGTATGTATGTATGTATGTATGTATGTATGTATGTATGTATGTCTGTATGTATGTATGTATGTATGTATGTATGTATGTCTGTATGTATGTATGTCTGTATGTATGTATGTATGTATGTATGTATGTATGTATGTATGTATGTATGTATGTATGTATGTATGTCTGTATGTATGTATGTATGTATGTGTATGTATGTATGTATGTATGTATGTGAAAGATAGTGCCTGTTTCCAAGACGTAATCCTGCTCATAGGCGCTGAAACTGGAAGTAAATTATACATATGCATGCTTGCATGTATGCATGCATGTATGTCTGCATGTATTTATGTATGCATGTATGTATGTATGTATGTATGTATGTATGTATGTATGTATGTATGTATGTATGTATGTATGTATGTATGTATGTATGTATGTATGTATGTATGTATGTATGTATGTATGTATGTATGTATGTATGTATGTATGTATGTCTGTATGTATGTATGTATGTATGTATGTATGTATGTATGTATGTATGTATGTATGTATGTATGTATGTATGTATGTATGTATGTATGTATGTATGTATGTATGTATGTATGTATGTATGTATGTATGTATGTATGTATGTATGTATCTATGTATCTATGTATGTATCTATATATATGTGTGTGCATGTACGTTTAAATGTTTGTATATGCAAGACGAATCTGTAAACGTACATGATAATGTAAGACAAGCAATTTATTTCTTTGCATTCAATCACCTGCAGCTTTTTTCAAATACGTGCAATTTTCAAACCAATTCTACTGAAGATACTAATCAAATGCTATATGGTTAATGATTACAAATAATGTTATGTGATATCCATCTAAGTATAAATCTACGACACGTTTACATCACAAACAGTGTAGTAAACACTAGATTTTACCACAACGGCCAAAATCAACTTTCCATTCGATATTTACATATTTCGGTGAAACATGTATTACATGAAAACATTTAATAAATCAATATGCTTCAATTGTCTGTTTCCAAAATTGTTTTTTTTTTCCTTTCTCTCTTATTAGCCAAACCAAACTGCTGCTCAAAGGAACACCATAACATCTAAATAAAAACATTACCTCCTGGATAACATAAAGCGGGATCATAATATGTATGCAAGCACCAATCAGCTCTGAATTATGCCAACTAGCAATGAATAGTATTAATAGGTAACAAATAATGTAAAAAATAATCTTACTTAATAATGATTTACAGTTCTGACATTGAGATGTCTTGCATACAGTGCTGTACACTTTACAATAATTCATCATTCATCATCAGAAAGATATGTTGCTCTGCAGCAGCGTCAACCTCTAGAACATTTGTTTCATATATCTATGTAGCAAATCCTAGGAATAAGCCACCATGCCTACAAGTAAATGCGGTGTTCAGTATATAGCTCTTTGTGTATTGGGCACTATCTCCTTGTAATGTACAATTTGCCCTAGGCTATCACTTATGGTTAGATACATCACATCCATACAAACAGTAGCAACCATATCCGACTGTAGTGCAATATGAAACCGATTTATTATGTGAAACGAAACCGCCGGTGCGTAATATATTGCCTATGAACTGAATATATGATAAATACGACTATTTACAACACCCAACAGTGGCTGGATTCACAAGTTCAAAAACAGTGTGCATATCGTTATATGGAAATCAATTATTATGTATACACTCCCGGTGAGGAGCGTAAATGGATGTATCAAACGAAATGAATGCAGACTGCCGTCTGAGTTCAGTTACTACTTATGCAGAATAATTACCAACAGCCCGTTTGCATTCATGTTGATACATGATTAGATAGATTGCAAATACCATTCCAATGCAGGAAAAATCTTGGCTCATTGACAACCAACGAACTTAACAAAATGTAATTTAATGGACAATTAAATAGAAAATATAATACTACGCTAGTTAACATGGCTGTGGTGGTAAATTCATTAAAATAGATATAACAGATAATCATTGTCATAATGCAATTTACCTCGCACTACCTTCGCATTACTTGCCAACAGTCATGTTTAAACAGACACACAATGTTTATGCCTATGAAAAGAACCAAACATAAATACGCCTATTTACAACATCCAACAGTGGTGGGTTCACAAGTGCAAAAACTATTTGCATATATTTACATATACACCATTCATGTATAACCTGCAAGGGAGGATCGAATATGGATTTATTAAACTAAATGAATGCGGAGTGCCGTCTGAGTTAAGTTACTATTGAAATGGCTAGCAGCCTTTCTTGTTTTGTCTTAATCCTCACGAGTGTAGTGACGCTTTTGTGCGAGTCAAATCAATTAATGTGAATTCAAACCCTCATATGATAGAATTGGACATCATGAAAATAGGAGCACATTTTATTTGTGGGTAAAGGCATCTCCTTAGGGAGGTTCAAACATGGGTGGCAAATGCGCTTCTACCAAATGTTTTTGATTACTTTTAATCAAGCTCTCTCTAAAAGCCTCATAAGAGTCTGGGCGGTCGTGAACCAAGTCAGTTATGGCAGACCATAATGATATAACGACCATTTGTATAAGATGGGACGCTACTCACCTTAATATTGTCTCTCTCCCTCATACTAAGGACATCTTTTTCTATGAGGTGATTCCAAAAGTAATCATCGACTAACATATTGTCCGTCAAGTCGACTCGATTGCTGTTCAAAATCTTCTGAATGATATCAAACGTGTGACCTAAAATGTGGAAGCAATAACACTTGGCATTAATTTCTTTAATACACCAGCATGAGAATTAAGGGATGTTTCAGTGAGATACATGCAAATTTTGGTTATATTTCACATGCAAATGTTTAAATCTCAAGAGAAAGTGCGCATGCTTGTGAGATCATTTTCACATGAAAATGTATCGTAAATATATATATTGAATAAGCACTGACAGGATAACATTCGAAAATGAACGGAGAATGACATTATATAACTAATAGCCATACATTTGCTCAGATCAGCCCGTTCACTGTCGGTTAGGTGTTGGAAGAAGCTGGAACTGATGCTTTCGGCCAACGGCTTGGTGTTTATAACATTACAAAACGCAATCCTATTAACTTCATATTTCAACTAGTACCAGCACATGTTATGCTCAGACAGAATTGTACTTTATCTTACAATACAGACACATATACATACAAACAAACACACAATGAATCTCATATGTACACCAGCACCCTACTGTGCGAAGAACTCACCGGTGGCACAGACAGTACCGAATCGCAAGGGGCATTGTTGCCATGCTCAGCCGAGTGACTTATCACAGCTTGATCACATTCCTAAACAATTTGATTTAAAAAAATGATTACACCTATATACTGCAGCTCCACAAATTGATCAATCAGTGGTGACAGCGTGTAGCCCATATTAAAATACCTGCAAGGGCATCAGGATTCGCAGATTGGCGGAACACCCCGGTATATTGGCTTCAATATTACATGAGAACGAGGATTGTCCTTGACCTTGAAAGACGAAATGTTTCTTCATAAAGTTGTTCCTCAACAGCGGTTGAATTTGAATTTTCTACAAAGAATGGCACAAAAATAATGTTATACGATCACTTATCATTATAATTTGTCCCCAATGGAGTACTGTGCTGTACTGTTAAGCTATTCGAGGTAGATGGCCAATGACAGAATTGCTTATGAAGGACGGTATTTATAAAACACATGGGCTGTACATGCAAATATTCACTTAAGCCAGTAGTGCCAAAATTAAGTCATGTTTCCAAGACCATCCACTGAGCGTACACTCAACAACAATGTTTCACTACCAATTCGACCAGTTGTCATCTTATGTGTTCGTTTGAATTATAAAGCCTTATAATTTTCCCAAGAACACGAGTCAGAACGAGCGAATCAGATTGAATATAGAAGGCACAAATAACTTGAGATTGTTGGAGATAAAAGGTCCTCAATAATGACTATTCGACTCGATGTTTATGAAGGGCCGTTTCCATCAAATATATAGCTGTAACAAAGCACCTGTGTTCCCAACTCTTCATGCTCCAAGTGCCATGCCTCATCCTGATGACCCACTAGCACAACTTCTTGCACTTTGTCATTTTTGGTCAGTGCCATGGTTTCTGACGTTTGATACTGTCCCTTAATGCATTTCGACTCCTCCTGTTAAACAAATAAATATTATTCTATTTATAGTTTTTCAGCAAAATCAATACCAAAATAGCCTGCTGATATTCATCAGCCACTATCATGCCAATAGTAACAAACTTAACAACATCATTAGTTTTTCAGCTTAGTCAAATTACTCTTAATTGTAAGAAATGCTGAAACGAAGTAGAGCGGTGTCTTATCAGTCACCTTGTGATCTGCGGTGCCATGCAATGGTTTTAGATAGGCTAGACAAGTCACCAAAACCTGGTAGTTGTCTTGTTGTTGAAGATGGTAGGCATACAATTCCACGTTCAACAGCTTGCACCTGCGGAAAATTGTAAACCATGAAAACTGGTGGAGAAGTAGCACAGCAGTTTGATGAGATGGGATGACCATGCTAGAGACTTGACCCTCTCTGTAGCCAGTGATATCGTTCCATATACCACCATGTATGTCCTTGCCGGAATTGTATTGAACACAATACTCATAGTCATCAGTGTGTTTCAGGAAATCATCTGGAAACCCCATGAATGCCAGTAAGGGACGAACAAATTGTACGTGGGCTTGATCTGCCTCTAGTCGGATAATTGGTCCCAATTGACGATTTCCTGGTAACGGAGATGGATCATTGTTATATATCACTTGACAGTGACTTTTAATTTTGCGTGTTCATCCTTTGACAGAGACCAAGCCGGCACGAATACCTCCATTTGGTATCGTAGTATCGAAGAACCAGATTTGAGGTAATCCGATTTGTTGGATATCTCAAAACACCACGTATTTGCATCGACAGTTGCACCTGGCGACCGCAGAGAAGGAAACACTGTAAAATAAGACTTCTGCGAACTTTCTTAATACACCGGATAGTGATTTAATAGACACAATTACGGTTAAAATCTGTAAAAGATATTCTATGCCATATTTAAGTCTTTGCACTGAACCCGAAACAAATGACAACGTGCCAAACCTGATAGTTCACCCTCCTCGTGTATTTCCATGCACGTCACAGATGTGGCAGCAGATGTTTTCATATACTGTTCCTGAAACGAAATACTTGGGTTTAAAGGAGTATTTCATAAAAAATCCTCGGCGTTCTGTTGGGAGGAAAAACTTCATAGGCCGAATTTCTACTGCTTAGGGCAATGACATCCGCAAAATGGAGTCCAATTTGTGTCCTAAGACTTATCTTAGGCCTTTGGTGAGTCCGATTGCTTATCTGTGACAATAAGTGAATATCAATTCAAATATAACACGCGGTAGACTCGACTGGACAACCAAAGAAGAGAATCGATGGAGTTTAGGGGATAATGCAGAAAATGGTGGAATTTCGGATCTGTAGTTACTTGACCCGGTCGCTGCTCGTTCGCATAGATTTGTAAACATTTTTAAAGGGGCGATTTCGATGATTAACCGACGATTTTGTGTTCCAAATACGAAGACATTCGTGCGATCAAAGCAACAAAAACAGAAGCGAAAATAAGAACTGAACCTTGCACAAAAGCATCCATAACTTCGCCTGTTAAAAGCAACGAACTAAATTCCTTATGCCTTCGCCAGATTTGCAAAATTATATCCAATCAGTGATAGTTATATTGGAAAGGCGGTGATACAAGACTACTTCCAACTAAAACTTCCTCAGGGTGGTCTGGAACAACTTCACTTGCTTTGAAAACTAGCAACAATTTGAAAGCATATGTCAATTATGAAAGTTGAAACATGCTTTTAAATTTATTTAACAATGGGTCCATAATAGGATTACCAATAACGATTTGAGATAACAAGAAATAACTAGAGCTGCGTGCGCCTTGTGCAATGCTCGTTGAAACCGAAAATTACGACTAGTTGAATAAAAGAACAACCTTCAACGTAGCTCTGTAGATTCTGTCCATTCTTCTCATGCACTGCTCGTTCGATATCCTTTTCAGCCGTAGATGTGAGGTTAGAGCCTGTTCAGAGCTATCCACCAGATTAAACTGGCTGTCCAGGTGTAAGTTCTCAAGACTTCGCAAACAAACCTCACGAATATTCACCTGCGAAATACATTCACTCTGCGCATTGATAACATGAAGACATTAGTTGCAGTCGGCAAGGAATTTCATAGTGACTTCTCATTCACAAGAATGATAAAAAAGCCAAAATGCTAGAGTAGCCACTGTTATGTCCCGGTATTATTCACACAATCGAAGAGTGTTAGCTTAATAACTTCCAGCGTATATTGTATTGAACGCATAGACTATGGGGCAGTGAATACGATTCAGTCTTCCCAAATTATGCACAATGAAGCGACTCAGGTGTATCTGAGACATAGAATCACAATGATAAACACACAAAAAGGATACGAGTTGGCATTTAGAAATATGGATTATCAAATCAAGTCATCAATTAGACGTTGTAATAATATTTGTGTCATTCTCATGCGCGCAATCACATGCAACTAACGCACGCGTAGCACATGCTAAAATTAGTACCTCTTTAGCAAGGAACAATATGCTGCCAGTTGTTAGTAATCCTGGATCAACTATGTTCTATTCATTATGCTATCAACAAATCACTACCCCCCAAACCAGTCAAACAATACACAATAACTATTGCATTGTGCTGCACTGATTAAGTCTGGCGCCTGTGAAGCTAAATATTTGAAAATATGCCTTGCCTTTGGCAATATATTTATGATTACCAAACCGATAAAGCGACCGATAAGAGATTCAACGAACAGTCACAACATAGCTACCTCGGTTAACAGTTATGAAACTATACAAGTGCATCCAAAGAGATAACCGCGGTGCAAAACGAGTGTCTTAGGCGACTTGGAGCTATGAAAGAGGATATCACTGAGAGCCTTAAATACTGTACTAAAAGCAAAACAATTCTATATTGTTGCCATCAAATTAATAATTTTACCATGCATTCAATAGAAAAACAATTTGCTAAATGGGTAACTAAGACATTTGTACAAATGCTGCTTCCAGTGCACTCCATAATATATCATAGTTAAGTACTACTCTCAATTATTGCCACAACTGCATAGTAGGACGTGGGTTGAGGTGCACAAAGGCGACACACCAGCTGTTGTTTTTCGCGATGAATATCACACACAAAACATTGTGACTGATGGAATACAGTAGAGAAGATAGGAAATAAGCAAAAAAGTAGTCGAGGGACGAGAGCTAAGAATAAAGAGTTTATGTCTTATTGAATGAAGTACTACTCTCAATTATTGCCACCACTGCATAAAATAACCGGGTTTTTGGTGCACACGGCAGCATTGAGCTGCGATTGAGATAATAAGATACGAGATTAAAAAAACGTGTTTCGCTGTTGCTTTACGCGATGAATGTAACACGCAGAAAATATTGGTCACTAGATAACAACAGAGAACATCGGAAATAATCAGCCGATAATCAGAACCCTATGTGTCAATGGACGACAACAAAGAATTTAGTGTTTATAATTCGTTGAAAGAAGCACATAGGTAATTCTTGTATTACTTTCATTCACAAAAATCCGTTATGTTACATATAATCCATTGATTACGTGGCATTGTTGTTGCCCTGTAATACATCTAAGGCAGAAAACATCCATACTGGATTTCAAACGCCGAACGTTGGAAGTTAAATGTCATTTCACACCTGGGTTGGTGTATAGGTCTTCACTAATGTACAGATGTGTAATATGCACCCAAATTCCTTCGAAATATTTAAGTTCTCTCAATTGACTACACCATTGCATTCACCGTCGTGAATCCTGTTGCACAATGCGTGTGTAAGACGATATGGTACAATTTGTGAGGTTATCTATGTCTATCCGAAGTCACAATATGATGATGTACAAAATACAAATCAATTCTATATGTTGGCCATCAAATTGACTGTTATACTGCAAATACATAATCCAACCAATTTCTTACTTGGGGTACAATAGCCATCTCAACAAATACTACTTTCAGTGTACTCCTTCACCTATCCTAGCATAGTACTATTCTCAAATATTGCCACTATTGCATACCACGATATCGGTTATGGTGCACATGGGGTGCCAACGAGAGTATGCTTATAAGAAATATATAATAAGGGAAGAAATAGAAATAAATGCGACTTACGTCCTGTTGGATATCGAGGGTGAATGTATCACACATACAATTGTGGTTGTTATATTACATCGGCGAACATCAGTAATAAGTATTATATTTTAGAAACAAAGCAGTCAGTGGACGACAACAAAGTATACAGTGTTTAGAATTCATTGAATGAAACAAATTGATAATTCTTTTATACTTTTTAGTCGCAAATATTCATTATGAAACATATAATTAATAGACTACTATTGAATGCCAGAACAATATTGACGTTCTCTCAAAGCACTACACAATTGAATTGACCGACGTGAATCGAGGTGCAAGGTGTCTAAATCGACATGGAGCTATTGTTCAGAATATATCTGTCGATTCGAAGTAGCAATATGATAATGTACAAAACACAGATGTATTCCGTACTTTTGCCGTCATATTGATTATTATACATTAAGTTTATAATTAAATCAATTTGTTCAATGGGATACAAGAAACCATTTTGACAAATAACACACTGGTTTCAAACCCCAGAACGTCGGAAAAATATTGAAGTTCTCCCAAAGCACTACACTATAGAATTGACCGACGTGAATTGTGGTGCACAATGAGTGTCTAAAACGACTAGAAGTAACAATGTCATGATGTACTAAATACTATTGAATTCTGTACTGATATCATTAAACTGATTATTTGACATGGTAATTGATACTAAAACAACTTGCTGAATGGGATACAAAAATCATTTGTACAAATGCGATTTCCAGTGCACTCCATCATCACTTATAGTTAATAACTTCTCTCAACCATTGCCACCATTGCATACAAGGAACAGGGTTGTGGTGTGCACAGTTGACTATGGGTGTATGGAACTACGAATGAGATGATAAGATGGGAGATGACCACGAATGCGACCCACCAGCTGTTGTTATTCGCGATGAATTAAACACACAGAACATTTTGGAGATCAGATTACGATCGAAAACATCGGTATCAAGCAGTATATGATCAACATCAAAGCAGCCAATGAGCGACAACGAAGTATAAAGTGTATATAATAATTTGAATACCCTACCCTGATTCGATTGATAAGCATACAGTGCGTACCAGAATTTACGCACAATATTGAAGTTCTCTCATTGCACTGCACCATTCTGCATATACCTGGCCTTTCAGTCTGTTGAATCAACGAGGGTGTAAGGTATAGAAATGGACACTGAAGACACCCTACAAAAGGGCATTGCTGAGTTTGAAGGTTGTGTAAAATATGTGAAGGTAAATTATCTGATAGAAGAGACAATAGATCAAGCTGAGAGATGTTGTCAGTGATTTTGAGACTAAGAACGATGACCTTATGGAACGAGTGAAACACCTAGATAAGCTTGTCTCCGGGTGTGAGATGCAGGCCACAAACTTCTGGTTCTAGATATATGGGCTGTACGTCAACAAAGTGTCACTCTCCCGTTTGACTTAAAGCGGTGGATAGCCAGGAATGCCGTAGGCATCTAGTCTATGGTCGCGTAAACAGCCAGCAAACTGACATAGCGGAGTTGGGGCCGACCCGCCTTTTTCCACTTTCTCTCTAGTAAGCAAAGTATGCCAGAACCGCCATTTACTATACTACTTAACTGTCTAAGCTGGATTCTTAGGTCTGCATAGTTCCTTGTTGCAAAGGACCCCACAAGGCCGTCAAAATAAAATAATTCCTTCCCCATCACCTCTCTCCCAGGTCGAAAAGTTTAAAAAGCAGAACAACAAAGCCTAGGCTACAAATCCAACCTCTTGATGCAAGCCATCACCAAAGTGATCTGTATCCTCAGCAGCACGAGAAGTGCATCACTCTGTCCTCCTGGCATTGCTAGACAAGGTAGTCTCTGCTGCTGCTGATGATGTTGTTTGTTCACAATTTACACCCTATTGGTTCTTTTGGCCATGCACGGCTAGTCTCTGCAAACAAGCTGGAGCCCATTTATGTGACTGCAAAGTATGGGCATGATGTAGCAAAGCTGCTGCTGCATTATGGTGTCTGTTCAAAAGAGTAAATGGACAACTGGGAGAAGTTCGACACAATACTCCCCTCAACAGCAAGCTATCTCATTTATTGCCTCCAAGCATAAACCAAACGTGTGGTAGGCGTTCGGCTATGAGACCATGGGTACTGTGGCGGAGCGGTCTAGACCTAGCCTACTACTGCACAAGCCAAGAATTATCATCGGACGCGCTCCTGAAAAATACTGGTGTAGAACTGGAATTACTGACAGACCATGGACACCACTTCTTTCTAAGGAAGTCCTGCAAAAACGCATCAGTATGGTCCCATAGCAGCAATCAAAGGCAATCAACCTCCCGATAGAAGGCTCGATCCAGCAGAAGCAACAAATATATCAATTCAAAAAATCTGGCCACTAGCCAGTGCCTGCCAACTGACTCTATCAGTAAAAGACATTGATACTTCAGGTGGGACAATACGAAGCCACCCAGATGGCATCTCTACATGTTATATACAGCTGGAAGATCTATAATATACACGGAGGAGCTTAACTGTGGCACCTAAAAGGCTGTCAGTGAAAAGGGATTAGCTGTCGAAATACCTAAACGACCCATAAGAATGATGGTAACTGCCCTTTAACTGTATCTCTTTCCTGGATTGAAACTCATCAAGGCCTGCAGGTACCTTAACTTCAACCGATTATTCCAATCAGGCAGGAGAGGTACAAACGTTCATCATGCTCCAACACCGCCAGGTTTCAGTGATATATGGGAATTTGTTAGGTGACCAACCATTGTGCCTGTCGATCCCTGTAAAAGGCGACCTTTTTGAACCATCTCACTATTTAGCCTGTAAACTGCAACAAGCTTGCTCGTGCCATCAACATCTACCTACAGCCTGCTTGATTGTGACCTGGCAGCCGTAGCTGACTTGGCGTGGTCAATATCTAAAGCATGCCAGTGATATAGTCAATGCAGTTTTAACTTCTATTCAGTGACTGTAATAAATATATTTTAATCAAAAGCGTATGTAGCAATTAAGTAGGGGCGCCCCAGTCACAAGTTTTGTTAGGGATGCATCTATTATGGAAGTGTGAAAAAAGTGAGCATGGGTAAATTGTGGATTTTTTTTGTGCTTGACGTTTAGCATATATTTACCTGCCAGTCGCTTGGTGTACAAGGTCCCCACAAAGTCATCCTGATCAACCGATAACTGCAAAATCCAATAAGCTGAACAGGCTGAAAACTCCCAATAATCTGTAAAAAAATGTTGGGTCTTGATGATGGTCAGGGTAGGCGAATAATTCGTTCAGGTACTTTACACAGATGAGAGGCCCATCAACTTTGGCATCGTCAACACACGTGTTACTAGCGGAAGTTTGCATGAGTGAAAGACTCAGTTGCAGGATAAAAAAGGACGGCTATTGGACAACCACGACCTTCCTATTAGCATTTTTTAAAGTAAACAATATGTCATTAAAAGCTAGATAATAAAATAACATGGCTGGAGGACCCGATATCACCAAAAGATGCTTCCGATAAAAAGTACTTTGATAACCAACATAGAGAACCGGGCAGGGAAATGAGAGAAAATATGAACACATGGAAGAACTCCCAGGCTACTATTTTGGCAAAAGCGAGTGGCCCCCTACGCAGACGATATAGGTGGTGGTGTAGCGAGCCAGTTGTCAAACCGCACAAGACGGAAGCTTTGGATATACCATGTTATCAAGTGGTAAGATCATTTGTGTGTGGTTTTCTTCTGGTGTTGGCGCTAATGCTGATGCTATACAAGTCGTTCCTGTTATAACTGAAAAAATCGATCGGTAGGGATAAGTTAGCCTGCTGGCCAACGGGCTGCTGCTATATCATTTGACCAACCTTTACAAGGCAATGTTATTAACTTTTATACAAGCAATTCAAACAGACGAGTGACCTGTTCAGTAGTGTCACTCGCAATTGAACTTGACCCTTAGACTTATAGACTCAGTATAAAACAACAACCAACTGTTCAGACGGCACCACTATATCCTGAGTTGCCTGATTAAACCGAACCAGTAACAGAGCTACCATATGAGGTTGGACCAATTACAGATTCAACTCACTAAGGCTTGGGAAGATTACACGGCTACAAAGACAGCTCGAGAACGATAGGGAAAAACGAGCAACGTTTTACACAAAATATCGCCGTGGTGTTGCCACTCTAGGCGTTATCGATGGCGCCCTTGTGACGGGCAGCTTGGGAATTGGAGTAACTGGCCGGGTGTTGCTGTACACTGTAGTCATGGCGCATAATGAAATAGAAAAATAGATTCCGATAATGAACTTGGAGATTTGGAGTCTTAGAACGATGACCTTATGGAACGAGTATAACACTTAGAGAAGCTTGTCAGCAGATGTAAGGTGCAGACTACACTCCGCTGACTACAAGCTTCACTGGAGCACTAGTGTGAAATTCTGTTGTAAATCGAACTTAATAGGGGATGGAGTCGGGCCAAATCCGCCTGTGTGTGTGTGTGTTTGTGTATATATGTATCATAATAGTGCATGTATATACGGTTATATATAAATGTATCCCTATATATGTATAGATATATATATATAAATATTAATATAAACATATATATATGTAGCCTTCGTCAACAGAAACACTTTTGGTGCATTATCGAATCACTGACAACTACTAACATGCTAGGATACGTCCAAGCTGCCTTAAATCACTCGAAATTGCCTAATATGACTTAAATTAATTTCCCTATAAGTACCGAGGCTTCGCTAACACATGACATAGGAGATACACACACGCCAAGGTATAGACGCACACGCCAAGAGGCTAGATGCACGCAAGAGAGAACCCACACAAGTTACACCATTAGACACAAGAACAACGCATTTACCATTCGCGAGCGTGCACGTGATCTCCAAAAAGAAAGGAATTAGTAAGTCTCAATTTAACTCTCATTTCGTCACACCTGTACCTCATAAAGAACCCACGAAGTGGCCAGAATCAAACACAAAAACGACCCATTACACCCCGGTCACAACAGTATAGTGATTAATAATGCTACTGTTAACAAAAGTATAGGCATTATTAATGATACTGTTATCAAAAGTATACGTATTATTAATGCTACAGTTATCGATAACATATACATTATTAATGCTGCTGTTATCAAAAGTATAATGCTACTGTTATCGATAACATATACCCCAGTGGGCACAACACGTGGAATCCACGTGGAAATCATGTGGATTTTTGGTGAATTGGTGGATCCACATGTTTTCACGTGATATCCACGTGGATTCCACGAGTATTAATCACGTGGAATTGACGTGTCAAAAACACGTGGAAAAGACGTGTATTTTAGGACCCATTTGTAAATTATTATTTAAATATTCTTTTTTTCAGTTTATACCAGAAATATGGCCATGTGTTAACCTGACAGCCCCAGCTAGGCTTGTGCTAGATATGCCAAGATATAGTGGGTTTCACAACTTTTGGTGCTGTCGATCTATGAGCTCTGCGGATGATGACGGTTTTTGGCTTTCATCTGCTTAGTTACTATCGTGACAGGGGTCTCCTGGAATAATGAGTCGAAATTCAGGTGAGATGCTCTCCAAACGTAGGCGAGGTTCGAACCCGTGACCTGCTGGTCCGTGGTAGAGACCCCACCGGGGGTTAACCGCTAACCGCTGATTGGCGCGATTTGCTGAAGTTTTGGAAAGTTGAGAATTCATTTGCTATATTTTTGACCGTTTCTAAGTTTACAAGTGAGTCATATTCAAATGTTATTCTTTCAATGAAAATAAGTTTACTCAAGTATCTGTACAAAAACTGCTTGCCGTTTATAATGTCTTCATGGTTTATGAATTTATGCTCATTGGTGCATGAAACCTGTATTATCGCTCTCAGCAAAGTGCCAGCCGTTGCAGCTAGTTAGTTGCAGCGGAAAGGCTGTAGGCACGCCTCGTGGTTTTTTGGAGGCTTGCTCCTTAATAAACCACAACTATCTTATACACACGCCATGGTTCATCTGTTGACTGTTCCTCCATCTCACAGTCATCGTTCATCTGTCAGTCTATCTCACAGTCATCGTTCATCTGTCAGTCTAGCTCTGGTGTAACGGTAACATGAATTTATACCATACGTCTTGTAGGGCAACTGTCAGTCCATCTCACAGTCATCGTTCATCAGTCAGTCCATCTCACAGTCATCGTTCATCTGTCAATCCGTTCCACACGGTCGTCATCGCTCATTTGCAACTCAGTCCCACAGTCATGGCTCATCTGTCACTCATTCTAGCAGTCGTCGGTTGAGCAATGATGGCTTTCCTTTAACATAAGTGCACATTTGTGAATATTTTCTTTAAATATTTTCTCTGTTTTAATGCTGCTATTGAGAAAGGTATTATTTATGAGTTTGTAGTCAGCAGCATAGTAATTTGTTTGTGCACAGGTTTTCAGGAGCGCTGCCTCTCCTGCTCTGCAAATCAGGGATATACTGAACAGGCAGGAGAAGAGAGAGCTGGCTGATAGTGGCAAAATGCTTCCTGAAGCTGTGCAGATGAACAGCACTGAGGAACTTCAACATTTAAATGAGCAGTTTATGGACAACCAGAGAAAGAATTTGTGGGTATGTAAAATTGCAGTTTTTTTAAGGAGGAGTGGGCATTAGATCTAATAAACAGCAATGAAATATTTTCCAAATGTCACATTTTTGTGTCAGTTTCAGAAGTGTATGAAAATCATTGTGCAGTGTCCGGGATACGATGAACGATTTGACAAGCAGGTGAGATTCTCTATGTATATGTATATGATGTAAATCCATGATCCAAACAACTTGCACTTATGCATTTTGTCTGAATTGGCAATGTTTAAGAACTTTTCATGCACCAATTGTATTCATTCAGACATATTGCTTGCAGATTAATCACTAATTCCCTGCAGTGCAAGCTTAACATGAACGGGTCAGGTGACAAAGCCAGCTTTGAGAAAATGGCACTCTGCAAATTAATTGTCGGTAGGTTCACCATTAGCTAATTACTTGGAAGTCCAGGATAGTTTTTGATTTTAATGATACACAATAAATAATGAAAGTCAGTTGTACGATGTATGAAATTAGGTAGCTTATATTGTCCTCTTTGTACTGTGCAGAAAGTGTATTGAAGAGTCATGGGTTCACAGAGGCTGCTGTTAATGTCTTTCTAGTCAACCGACTAAGGAATGCACCCAAGAGAAGTTTAAATATTGCCTATTGGTAATGATTGTTGATTTACTCACACATTTATATTTTTCATAGATTTGACTAGATCGTTTACTTAAGAGCCACTTACATGCAAAATTCAAATTTGTGTTGTCATCTAATTATGAAGATGATTTTGTGACATTTTGACAACAGTATGACTGAGATGTCATAACTGGTTGCCGAGATATTACCGATCAAACTCGCAGACTTTCCTGTATGAAGTCATCAAACTCATTCACTCACTTTCGTTTTTTGGTTTACTGATGAAAGCCATTTACCCAGACGAATTTGACTGATTTGTGTCAATTATGTGACGTCACCCAGAAAGTCACTTAAAATTATCATCAAAATGCGATAACAAAAATTCGGTTTTGATTTTAAGTGGCCTTTTAAGTACATTTTATGATTTGCATTTTATTAGGGTGAAAGTAAATCATGTTATATCTGTGTATATTCATGATGCTCATGCATGTAGTGACCGGTTTAATGTGTTTCATGAACAAACCTGCCTTTTTCCACTAATTTGTTGCCTTTGTATGTTGACATTTGCTGGTAATGTTTAAAACATGTTTAATATTGTTATTTGTGATCATGTAGCACTTATAGTTGGATATTTCTGAGAAATAAATGTACTTGGTTCAATGATCTTGTGAAATATATTAAAAAACAAAAAAATTACTAAAGAGGAAGTAAAAACCACCTGAATACAGATATTTTGTATCGTTGAATTTAGGTGGAAGAGCACACGTGTTTTCCTCGTGTCCATATCCACGTGAATTCAACTTGCCTTTTACGCGTATTATCTACGTGAATTACACCAGTTTCTCCACATATTTTCCACGTGGATTCCACGTGTTGTGCCCACTGGGACATTATTAATGCTGCTATTTTCAAAAGTATAATGCTGTTTTCGAAAACATATACATTATTAATGCTACTGTTATCAATAATGCATGAATTGTTAATGCTACTGTTATCAATAAATAACATATGCATCATTAATGATACTGTTTATTAGTTCGAACAACACTATTATATATACAGGCGTGAAAATATTTAACATCTGATATACAGGCATGAGCATTGCTAGCACCTTCTATCTTATGGACATCACCAATAAGTCGACAAGTGTCGTGGCAATCACCTTATGCTCGGCTGTGAGTACATATATATCTATGCCATAATACCCAACGATAATACATCACATCTTTCTTCAATTTCGTTAATGCCTTCGATTTTGATTTACCTACTCCTTAAAACGTATGCCTGCATCCCTGTTTCATAATGTATTAGGTGTCGAATCCAAGGCTCCATGCCAAATAACGAGCATCCTGAATACATTTATGCAGATTAATTATCACTTGGCCGTTTGCATTCTAATACTATTCCGATACAAGTAAAATCTTGGCTTATTAATAACCAACGAACATAACAAAATGCAATCTATTAGACAATTCATTACAAAATTTATTACTACGCTATTAAACATGGCTGTGGTGGTAAAATCATTCAGATTGTAATAACAGATAATCATGGTCACATGATCGAGACATGAAATCCATTACTCAAGCACCATACTGCAATTTACATAACCCTACCTTCGCATTACTTGCCAACAGGCATGTTTAAACAGATACATAATCTTAATGCCTAGGAACAGAATATATCATACATACGCCTATTTACAACGTCCAACAATGGCTGGGTTCACATGTACAAACCGTATGCAATTATTTACATTGAAATCATTCATGTTTACACTGCAAGCGATGATCGTACATGGATTAATTAAACGAAATGAATGCAGACTGCCGTCTGAGTTAAGTTACTACTCCAGTGGATAGAGGTGTGCATTTTCTGCCTCGTGGCCCACGAGTGTAGGGACGCTTTTTTGCGAGTCAAATCAGTTTATGTAAATGCACTCTCTAATAAGACAGAATTGGACATAATGAAATAGTAACACATTTTATTTGTGGGTCAAGGCTCTCCATTGGGAGATTTGCGTACGGGTGGCAAATACTCTTTTACCACATGTTCTTGTCCACTGTCACGCAAGCTCTTTCTAAAAGCCTCATAAGAGTGTGGGCGATGGTGAACCCAGTCAATTATGCCAGTAGCCTGATCATATTGGGCATGGATCTGAAATCAGTTTCCAACGCAATAGTCTTGACCATTATTGCATAACGACCATTTATATGGGATGGGGGACACTACTCACCTTCAAATCGTCCCTCTTATTCATAGAAAAGATACCATTTTGAATGAGACAATTCCAAAGGAGAGCATCGACTGATAAAGTTTGTGCCAAGTCGGCTCGATTACTGTTCAACACTTCCTTAATGCGTTTCTTAATGGCATCAGACATGTCACCTGAAATGTAGAAGCAATACCACTTGGCATTAATTTATTTAATACGCCAACATTGCCCCAAGATAGTCATATCTTACATCCACAATTTTTAATCCAATGCTTGTGAGATCATTTTCAGAGCAATGAATAACATTAAAATAAATTTTGTATGAGCCATGGGAGGATAAAATGCGACAATGAGCGACAATATATAACTAATAGCGTTACGTTCACTCAAATCAGCCCGTTCACTTGGGCTTAGGTGCTGGACGAAGCTGGGACTGATACTTTCCGACAACGACTTGGTGTTTCTAACCTTCAAAAAACACAATTCTTTTAACATGCCTTTCACTCTAGTGACTGTACATGTACTGCTAAGGAATACAGGTAGTGAATTTTACAATATACACTCTGACAACACAAACAAGCACACAATCTCACATGTACACAACGGATGACTATAAATAGGAGCATGCAACAGGAGAATATGTGGGGCTTGAGGTAGCACTTCTGGCCTAATTACGTTTTGATGTATAAAAAAATGGCTAGTGCTCATAGCGCTGTGTAACTGTATGATGTGATAAACTTTAATGCAAAAGTATTAGCTTTCTTCGAGCATTTAATCATATTTACAGTGCGATTTATATTTGCAAGGAGTACATCCGACTCCAAGCTGACCCGAGTCAAAACGCCATGATGATGATACATGGAAAAGATGGTGGATATAAATATGTCAGTGAGGCTGGAAACGTTGATCCTGAATATGAGCAACTATAACCCATGTTAAGCAGTTCTACCTCGACACATGTCTTACGAGATGAATAGCATAATAAGCTACAAATATATTAAATTTTAAAACCGTATATGTTCATTTTGGTTTCTTTTCTTCTGCTTAAAAAGTCTCAAATAAACAACAAGTGCACGAATACCATTTAATTGATTATGTTAATTTTTTTATTCTTCTCATTCTTAAGCAAATATTGTAACAAGAATAAAATAAAAGAGACCAGTTTCCAATGGTAAAACTTGTCTAACTATGCTAAATATTTCCAATCATCACCATCATTATTGCCGACCTTTCCGCCTTGTTAGAAAGCCTCATAATGTGCCCTCACCATCTGATGGAGCGCCATCATCCAACACCTTATTACAAGACCAAACATCACAGTACTTGTGATGTGAGAGCTATTGGCGCTACGTTTGAAATAGGTGATATTTGCTGGCGATGAAGGAAAGCAGTTTATTCAATGGTCGCTTCAGCGTGGCCCCTCTGTGCAGTTCGTGTGCCTGATCTGCTGTTATGAAAAATGGCCGTGTAGAGACGTCAGATATATATATAATCACTGACTTCACCCTGTTATGTTGGGTATTTCCGGGTGCGGTTGTCCCTACACTTGGGATGACATATTGGATTTATAATGAAAAACAAGATCCAAGACCTCGTATCAATTGGTGGCGAGGGGAACCGAAAGTTTGCTCCATACGTGCCCTGTCATTGGTTGACAGCAATAGACTACAATATCTACATAGCCTAACATTGCAGCGGGGTCAACATTAATTCAGAAATTTATTATTGGTGAAAACAGTGACATATTTAATGACACTCATACAATACAACGAACCTATAAAGCTTAATAAAATTAAAGTTTAGTGGAACCGCAAGTTGATGCGAGCGGTAAAACCGTAATCATTTAGCGTTAGCGACCTTGGCCTGCTATACACAGACACGACCTCGCTGCTTGTGGACATTCGCACAGATGACGTGTACACAGACATGCAAGAGGATAGACACCTTTTTGATACCAGCAACTAGGATCCTTCTCATCCTTTGTTCAGTATTGTGAATAAGAAGGTGCTAGGGAAGATGAAAAATGAGTGCGCCTGTGTGCTTATCAAGCAGCATGTAGACCTGCGCCCTAAGATGTAATCGATCTTGATGTCTGACGAAGGCAAGATTTAAAGTCCAAATGGAGTGAAGAAGGTTTGGTTAAGAAACACCTACGCCTACAGTACATAGAGTCTCTGCTCACAAAGAAGCAGTTCCTCTATCGCATGAAAATGATTCGCAGTGAAGGTCACAAGATATATCTGTCACTCTCACCATTTGACTAAAAACGGTGGATAGCCGCGAAACGGCGCAGATACCTCGGCCTATGGTCACTTTAATTTGCCGGGGGGCACGTTGGGGGTCGGGCCCACCATTTATCTCTATTGGGGAGCCAAAGCACTGTTATTTGTGGGGTATTATAGAGTGTGGCGGTTCGCCAGATCCGTGTAGCCCTATTGGGGTCGCGACTGCAACAATAAAGCGCTGTAATTAGTGGTGTAGTATAGAGAGTTGTGGTGCGCCAGAACCCTCTCCAAGGGTGGTCCCAAAACCGTACGACGCTGCGCAATAACCCCCACTCTTTATACTACTCGACCCGATCGTTTGTGAAGAATTAACCACTTCGTTTTTATGAAAACATCTTGCGGTGTAAATAATTGAAATATCCCGATAACAATTGATGTTTCATAAATAACCAAATGCTGATTATCTTCTGCTTCATTTTGAGAAAATACATGTTCTTATACATATTTTTATACATATTTTTAAAGTTTGAGCATTTGAACTTCAATCAGCTACCTACCTGAATAAAAGTTCAACTTGCTTGGAGACTTTAGATTCTTGTTGGACCAATCCCGCTTGTCGTCTCAAAAACCTGAGTTTGCGGACCTAAGTTTCTTTATGGATACTGCCCCAGGTCAGTGTCTGCTCGGGAGCTGTTAAGTTTAGAAGATCCAGCAGAAAAATGGCCGCCTGGATATGAATATAAAGATGAATGTTTTAAAACTCACAAAAACATAACCTGTCTTTCATCATCAATGACAGGTGTATTTTTCATTGGCCTCAATATTACTTCTAAAAACTTTTAGCGGCGATTTCTAAACCGCAGCAGTCGAGCAGCATAGAGTCGACTGTCGTTTTAAGGCATAGGCTATCCCCGAGACTCGAGTGGGTCGAAGAAGTCTTTTTTCATGACAAAACCTATTGTTTATATGGTATACACAATGACTCCTGCAGAACAAAGATCGTACGCAAAGAATTGGAGGCAAAGTCTGGGAAGCGTCCAATGTATGCCTTTTCTAAGACAGCCTTGAAAGAGCAGGAGGCGCAGTTGAAGGGCCTAGAGCTGCAAGAGGTGGTTACAAAAATCTGTAACCAAATACCGCCTCTATAAGACGCTCCTAAGGAATGGGAGATAAATATCTGCCCATACTCCCATTCACATCGTTCGTCACAATGGCCATGCCTGGTCGGCCAATCTCTCGTTTCCAGTCACCCGCACCGTAGATTTCTATGAATCAATCAATTCAGAAAACCACCTGACATCGTCCTTGCGCAATGTGGCTACTGGGGCCCGGTGACGCAACTCTTATCATTGACCAGTAGGTACTCGAGGACGGCACTCTCTATCGACCTCGGGCTCTACATAAGCATATACAGACTGTGTGCACATCTTTTGGGGCCTCTGATCCCTCCGGTCGGGCTGTAGGTGCTAACCACGCAGCCAGCATACATGCAGGTTCCTAAAACCAATGGCGACCTACACCTTCAGGATGTCTCCCCGACGTTAGGGCTGCCTGTGTTGAGTATAGTCACGGCGGTGTGGAACAGCATGGTTTACAAAACAGAAGATGTGAACGAGATCGAAATGAAACACTGCTATTCAGCGTCCATCTAATTCCATCTCTCTGATTTGCCTGCTTCGGTCACCCACGCCAATGGTTCCGACGAGTGGCCATCAACGAACCACCGCCTGGGCACGACGCCACAGGATTTGCAGAAGTGGTTGCATGGGAGTTTGCATCAGGAGTACATCCAGTGGTCGTGCACTGGGTAGGCGGTCATTTCAGAGAAAAGTAATGGGTGCCACTGGCGATTCTTGCCTTCCTAGTGGTACCCGGGTCCTTGTCTCACTCCACCTGCGAGAGGCTATCATATCCTTTGAAAAAGTAAACAGACGTGGCGATGCCTTCCGACAGAAATTCGGGCCGTAACCTGATCAGGAATCTCACACAGGGACAAAACATAGAGTGCAAAACCTTAACCCCACGCCTTGTCAATTGCGAGGCGGAAATTTCCTAGTGGGTGATATGTCCGCCAACGGAGCTCTTGTTGGTCCTAATAAATGTCTAATTGGCTGGGTGCTGCCATACTACTATGGCAACTAGGCTAAATATACTCATCTGAGGGCCACCATGCTAGGCTATGTGTACATCAAGCTGATGTACCCAAACAGGCAGCCGAATATACTTGTTATTCTCCTAGTATAGAAATGCAGGTGACATCGGAAGCGAAGCTTCCATCGCATTCGCTGTCCCCTTCCATCTACGATCCTCTGTCCACAAAGGAGCTCTCCTACCTTGCGGGTTGTGGTGGCAGTGGAAAGACCACACGGGCAATAGCTCTATTCAAAGACGTCCAGCCACTGGTGCCCACGCCTACTCATCGCCTAGCCAAGAGCACGAGAGAGCGGGGGGGGGGGGGGGGGCAGATGCACAAACCCATCATAGCTTCTTCCGGTGGTTGTTGATAAAGACTGGTCACCAGAAGTGATAGTGAAGAAGTGGATTCGCCGAGTCTTGATGTGGGATGAGATCTGCACTGTGCCTAGAGCTAAGCTCGAAATCTTCCTTGGGTGGCTGCGAGAGAAAGGCGCCCAGGTCGTATGCTGTGTGGACCCAGGACAGCCCCCTTCCATCTCTGGCGAGCTCCCACACCAATAGTTGAGAGACCATGCTGCCTACTACAAAGCGGTGCTTATAGACTATAGGGCCAATGATCCGGCACTGCAAAATCTAAAGAAATCCATGCGGCCCAAGTCCAACACCACACAGTGTAGGCTGACACGGAAAACAACGAACCTGTGGAAATGGGATGACTTTGTCCAGCAGTGGCATCCAGGGGATATGGTCCTAGCCTCACGTAAAAAGATACGCGACCAGATCATAGACATCCTCATGGAACGCCACAGAGTTCTATTCCCCACCATACTTGTGCCGCTGTTATATAATACCCAAAGAGCATTCGACCTCAGAACAGAATTGATGACATACCAGGCGGTAGTAGTTCCATCCTTGTTGTCATCGACATGGTGCATGTGCCGCTCTCTGTGGTAAAAACGCCGGCCTGTCCCAAACCTGGCATCCCGTCAAAGTAGCGATATGGTTGTGCCAATACAATTCATAGCTCCCAGGGCCTTACTATCTAATCACCGCAAAAGGTTTGGCTCGTTGACGACTACCTCGGCTGGGCAAATTTGGCGTTTTTGGCCGTATCCAGGGTCGAGTACATGGAGCAGCTGGCAAGGTTGTGTGTGCCACAAAACCTGGAACCACGGTCGCCACAACCGCTGCGGCCTTCACCAGACAAATGTGCGGTTGCAGTGAAGCCAAACAAATTATAAAAAGCTAGATGCAAAGCGGGGGCGCCAGTCGGACGTGGATGTGCCCCATGTGTTGGCCATGTGCAAGGCACAAAAAGGGCGGTGTGCCAACTGCAACATTCCTGTGTTGTGGAAGGGCTATTCGCAATGGGAAGAAGAGCAGTGGACGCTGAACAGAAAAAAACAACTTAGAGGGTCACTGCGTTGGTAACCCGAATATCACTTGCCTAGGATGTAATAGGTCGCGTGGGTGGAGCCGCGTGGATAGAGCTGCGTTGGGGGCGGACCAGGAGACTAGTTGCTGAAGTGTGTGTGGTTTGATATCGTTGGTGGTATAGTATGTTTGGTGGTATATTATGGTTGGTGGTATATTATGTTTGGTGGTATAGTATGGTGGTGGTAAAGTATGGTTTTTGGTATAGTATGGTTGATGGACATACCATGTATTGAACTTGGTGTTGGTACATGGTATTCACCATGTGAACACAACAGCTATCCGAGAAACAAATACAAGAAATCCACAATTTGCAAGGGAAGGTATCGTCGGAGCAGATTCGCAAAAAAACTATTATATATGTCCCAGTAGTCTCCATGGTATATGGAATACGGCAACAAGCTCTATGGAAGACTCCGAGAGTGGCCTCCCCCAAGAATCTACCAATATGGTTTCCGAGTGTAGGGTACTCCAAGAGGCGCCAGATATGGGAAGTGGCCTCAAAGAAATACTACCGCTACGATATGGACCGGCCTCTCCATACGATTTCTACTATACAATACGATATATAGCGACAAAAGTGG
>CM067353.1:89203006-89219944 GCA_034190875.2 Urechis unicinctus
CAATAGCCTGATCATTTCCGACGTACTGCGCCTGAATCAGAATTCAGAAATCCAACGCAATTCAAATGTGCTGACCATGATTGCATAACGACCATTTATATAGGATGGGGCGCTACTCACCTTAATGTTGTCCCTCTCCCTCCTACGAAGGACACCTTTTACAATGAGATGATTCCAAAGGTGCTCATCGACAGTTATATTTTCTGTCAACTTGACCCGTTTATTGTTCAACAATTCCCTAATCCATTTAAAGATTTTCTCTGTGGAATCGGACTTGTCACGTGGTATTGCTTCTACATTTCAGGTCACATTAGTTTATTTAATACGCCAACGTGATAATTGCGAGATGTTTCAGTTCAGCATGCAAAGCTAGTTATATTTTGCATCCACATTTATTAATCTAATTCTTGTGAGATCATTTTCAGAGCAATGAACCACACAAAAATAAGGTTTGAATTAGCCTTGAGAGGATATAATTCGACAATGAGCGAGGAATGGCAATTTATAACTAATTGCGATAAGTTCACCTAAATCAGCCAGTTCACTTGGGTTTAGGTGTTGGACGAAGCTGGGATCGATACTTTCCGACATCGACTTGGTGGTTTTAACCTAAAAAAAAGGGCACCCTTTTAACAGGACATTAAATCTATTGCCTGTACATGTACTGCAAGGAATGCTGGTATTGTGTCTTACAAAACACAGTCAAACAAGCACATAATCTCATATGCACACAAACGCACACACACACACACACACACACACACACACACACACACACACACACACACACACACACACACACACACACGCGCGCGCGCGCGCGCGCACGCACACACACGCACACACGCCCACACTCAAAGAGATATAGCTATTTGTAGTACTCGCCGGTTGCACAGAATTCCCCGAGTCGCAGGTGGCATTGTTGCCATTCTCAACAGAGGGACCCTAATATTTGATTAAAAAACATATGATTACACCTCTACACTGAAGTACCACATATAAATCGATTATGAAGTGTATTCCATATTAAAATACCTGCAGGGGAATCAGGACTCGCGGATTGGCAGTACACCCCGGTATATTTGCTTCAATATTACATGAGAACGAGGACTGTCCCTGGCCTTGAAAGACGTAATGTTTCTTCATGAAGTTGTTCTCCAATAGCGGTTGAATTTGAATTATCTAGAAGGAATATGTAATGGTATCAGCTATCTTTGTCACCAATGCAGTGAAAGTACTTTACTGTAATGCTGAGCTTATGAAGGTAGACGGCCCATACCAGAATTGCTTGTGACGAACGGTATATATATATTAAACACATTTACATTCCTAAGCCAGGTGTATCATATAGCGAATCACAAGATCATTTACTGAGCGAACACTCAACAATAATGATCTTTCATTAGCTATTCGTCTAGTTGTCATCATATGTTCTTTTGAATCTTTAAGCTAAACACGATTCAGCTCACGAATATGATTGAATATGGAAAGCACAATGTAAAAACTAAAGATTGCTGGCGACACTTGTTTACCGAGAGAAAATTGCTGGATACAATAGGTCATAAATACTGACTACTCTGGTCGATGTTGTTGATGGGCCTGCTTCATTGAATATTTAACATATACTTGCAACGAGCACCTGTGTTCTCAACTGCTCTTCCTCCAAGTGCCATGGCTCTCTCTGATGACCCACTAGCACAACTTCTTTCGCTTCGTTGTTCTTGGAAAGTGCCAGTGCTTCTGATGTTTCCAATTGTCCCTTTATCGAATCCAACTCCTCCTGTTAAACATCAGCCAATATCATGTCAATAGTAACAAACTTAACAATGTTTCTAAATTTTAAATATTAGCAGAGCGGTGTCCTATCAGTCACCTGGTATTCTGCAGTACCACGTAATGGTTTTAGGTAGACTAGACAAGTCACCAAAACATGGTGTGTGTCCTGTTGTTGAATGTGGTAGGCATGTAATTCCACGTTCAACAGCTTGCTTCTACGGAAAATTGTAAACAATGAAAAATGGTTGAGAAGTAGCACAGCAGTTTGATGAGATTGGATGACTTCGCCAGAGACTTGACCCTCTCTGTAGCCAGTGATATCGTTCCATATACCACCATGTATGTCCTTGCCGGAATTGTATTGAACACAATACTCATAGTCATCAGTGTGTTTCAGGAATTCTTCTGGAAACCTTATGAACACCAGTAAAGGACGAACAAATTGTACGTGGGCTTGATCTGCCTCAAATCGGACAATTGGTCCCAATTGACGATTTCCTGGTAACGATGGAGGCGGATCATTGTAATCGATCATTTGAGTGACAGTGACTTTTAATGTTATGTCTTCTTCCATTGATAGAGACCGAGCCGACACGAATATCTCCATAGGGTATGGTAATATCAAACCAGATTCCAGGTAATCTGTTTTGTTTGATATTTCAAAGCACCACGTATTTTCATCGAGGATTGCACCTGGCGACAGCAGAGAGGGAAAGACTCTAAATTACAATTAACATTTCAGCGGACTTCTTTAATCTACCGAGTATTGATTTAATAGTTAGTTAAAACTTGCAAACGGTATTCCTCTTCATATTTTAGTTAAGCACTGAACACCAAATAATGCCAACGTGCAAACCTGATAGTTCCCCCTCCTCTTGTATTTCCGTGCCTGTCACAGATGTACTAGCAGCTGTTGTCATAAACTGCCCCTAAAAAGATATACACTATGGGGGGCAAAGGTGCATTTCATTAAAAATCATCAAAGTTTTGTTGTTAGGAATAAGAATCGGAGGCCGAATTTCTATCACTTTTGGGAATGATATCCTCAAAATCGAGTGTTAATATTTTATTGAATGAAATATATAGAGGATACTTGTTAATCGCCAGTCGCAAACAATCAGTGTCTAAAGCGATATGGAGCCTCAGGTGAAAATATCTGGCATTCATAAGTAACTTTAGCTCGAACTACAAAATACTATTCAATTTTATATTGTTATCATCAAACTAATTATTTGACAATAAAGTCAATATTAAAACAAATTGTTAAACGGGATACAAAATCCATTTGGACCTATACTTCGTCCAGTATACTTCTTCATCTCTCATACTAGATAAATACTCTCACATTTGGCAGCCATTGCATAAATGGACCTTGGCTATGATGCACATAGGTGCCAACAGGAATACTGAAATACGAATGAGATATTAGTTATGTGAAATGAAAACAAATGTGACTCACCTCCTGTTGTTTTTCGCAATGAATGTAACACACATAACATTTTGGTTATAATATTACATCAGAGAACATCAGTAATAAGCAGTCGATATTCAGCACCCAGTGAATCATTTGAAAGCAAAAAAGAATAAAATGTTATAATTCATTGAACGAAGCACATGGATATTTCATTGGCACTTCTCATTCACATATATGAATTATGCTACCGCAGCAAATAACCAAATTGGTCTGTAACCACAAAACGTCGGAACAATTTTGATGTTCTCTCAAAGCACTACCAAATTGAATTGACCGTCGTGAGTAGTGGGGCACAATGGGTGTCTTAAACAACATGGAGCCGTGGTCGAGTATTTTTCTGTCAGGGCTCATGATGTAAAAGAAACTCTTCAATTATATATCGGTACCATCAAACTGATAACTTGACCATTAAGGCAATACTAAAACAAATTGCTAAATGGAATAAAGAAACCATATGGACCAATAGTACTTCAAGTACACTCCTTCTTCTCTCATACTAAAGTAGTACTTTCAATGTTTGCCGCAATAACATAAACGGACTTGGGCTATGATGCACATAGGTGCCTACAGGAATACGGAAATACGAATGAGATACTAGTTACGTGAGATGAAAGCAAATGTGACTAACCCTCTGTTGTTTTCGCAATGAATGTAACACACATACCATTTTGGTTATAATATTACATCAGAGAACATCAGTAATAAGCAGTCGATATTCAGCACCCAGTGAATCATTTGAAGGCAAAAAAGAATAAAATGTTTATAATTCATTGAATGAAGCACATGGATATTTCATTGGCACTTCTCATTCACATATATGAATTATGCTACCGCAGCAAATAACCAAATTGGTCTGTAACCACAAAACTCGGAAAAATTTTGATGTTCTCTCAAAGCACTATAAAATTGAATTGACCGTCGTGAGTAGTTGGGCACAATGAGTGTCTTAAACAACAGGGAACCATGGGCGAAGATATTTCGGTCAGGGCTCATGATGTAAAAGAAACTATTCAATTCTGTATCGTTACCATCAAACTGATAACTTGAGCATAGAGTCAATAATTATACAAATTGCTAAATGGGATAAAGAAACCATTTGGACCAATAGTACTTCAAGTACACTTCTCTCATACTAAAGTAGTACTCTCAATATTTGCCACAATTACATAAATGGACCTTGGCTATGATGCACATAGGTGCCTTTGGTGTGATACGACAGTATGTGTTAAAGTTGCTATGTGATACATGAAAAATCAGAAAATAAACTAATAGGTTTGTGACCACGGAACACAAGAACAATATTGAGAATCACTCAAAGCACTACACAATTGAAATGAACGTAGGTTAGGATATCTGGGTCAGTCTTGAGTACCATTATTATGCTGTACAAAATACTATTCAATTCTTAGTGTGACCATCAAACAGATTATTCGACCATAAGAATATACGCAAACCATTGGTATACTTGGGTTACAAGGACCATTTAAACTAATACTACTTCCAGTGTACTCCTTTGTCTGTTATACACGAAAGTATGAAACTAAACAAAAAGATAATATGGGACGAAATGATAAACAAATGTGACTTACGCTCAACTGGTTTTCGGCATGAATGTAACACACAGAAAAGTAGGGTTAGATAACGGCAGAAAATATCGGACATACGTACTACATAATCACAAAAAAAGAATTCAATAGACGACAGCAAATAACTAAGTGTTAATATTTAATCGAATGAAAAATTGGTTTGTAACCACAGAACCTCGAAACAATTTTGATGTTCTCTCAAAGCACTACTAAATTGAATTGACCGTCGAGAGTAGTGGGGAGCAATGAGTGTCTTAAACAACAGGGAGCCATGGGCGAAGATATTACAGTCAGGGCTCAGGGTGTAAAAAAAACTATTCAATTCTGTATCGTTACCATCAAACTGATAACTTAAGCATAGAGTCAATAATTATACAAATTGCTAAAGGGATAAAGAAACCATTTGGACCAATAGTACTTCAAATACACTTCTCTCATACTAAAGTAGTACTCTCAATATTCGCCACAATTACATAAATGTGCCTTGGCTATGATACACATAGGTGCCTTAGGTGTTATACGATAGTATGTGTTAAAGTTGCTAAGTGATACATGAAAAATCAGAACATAAACTAATAGGTTTGTGACCACGGAACACAAGAACAATATTAAGAATCACTCAAAGCTCTACACACTTGAAATGAACGTGGGTTACGACATCTGGGTCAGTCTTGAGTACCATTATCATGCTGTACAAAATACTATTCAACTCTAAATGTGACCATCAAACAGATTATTTGACCATAAGAATACACGCAAACCATTGGTATACTTGGGTTACAAAGACCTTTTAAACTATAACTACTTCCAGTGAACTCATTTGTCTGTTATACACGAAAGTATGAAACTAAACAAATAGATAATATGGGACGAAATGATAAACAAATGTGACTTACGCTCAACTGGTTTTCGGCATGAATGTAACACATAAAAGTTGGGTTAGATAATGGCAGAAAATATCGGACATACGTACTACATAATCACAAAAAAAAGAATTCAATAGACGACAGCAAATAATTGTGTTAATATTTAATCGAATGAAACACATCGATTATGCTTTTTACTCTTCAGTCGCAAACAATCAGTGTCTAAAGCGATATGGAGCCTCAGGTGAAAATATCTGGCATTCATAAGTAACTTTAGCTCGAACTACAAAATACTATTCAATTTTATATTGTTATCATCACACTAATTATTTGACAATAAAGTCAATATTAAAACAAATTGTTAAACGGGATACAAAATCCATTTGGACCTATACTTCGTCCAGTATACTTCTTCATCTCTCATACTAGATAAATACTCTCACATTTGGCAGCCATTGCATAAATGGACCTTGGCTATGATGCACATAGGTGCCAACAGGAATACGGAAATACGAATGAGATATTAGTTATGTGAAATGAAAACAAATGTGACTCACCTCCTGTTGTTTTTCGCAATGAATGTAACACAACATTTTGGTTATAATATTACATCAGAGAACATCAGTAATAAGCAGTCGAAATTCAGCACCCAGTGAATCATTTGAAGGCAAAAAAGAATAAAATGTTATAATTCATTGAACGAAGCACATGGATATTTCATTGGCACTTCTCATTCACATATATGAATTATGCTACCGCAGCAAATAACCAAATTGGTCTGTAACCACAAAACGTCGGAACAATTTTGATGTTCTCTCAAAGCACTACCAAATTGAATTGACCGTCGTGAGTAGTGGGGCACAATGAGTGTCTTAAACAACAGGAAGCCATGGGCGAGTATTTTTCTGTCAGGGCTCATGATGTAAAAGAAACTATTCAATTCTATATCCTTACCATCAAACTGATAACTTGACCATAGAGTCAATAGTTAAACAAATTGCTAAATTGAATAAAGAAACCATTTGGACCACCAGCTCTTCAAGTACACTCCTCTCATACTAAAGTAGTACTCTCAACGTCGGAACAATTTTAATGTTCTCTCAAAGCACTACCAAATTGAATTGACCGTCGTGAGTAGTGGGGCACAATGAGTGTCGCGAACAACATGGAGCCATGGGCGAGGATATTTCTGTCAGGGCTCATGATGTAAAAGAATATATTCAATTCTATATCGTTACCATCAAATTAATAACTTGACCATAAAGTCAATAGTTAATCAAGTTGCTAAATGGATAAAGAAACCATTTGGACCAATAGTACTTCAAGTACACTCCTCTCATACTAAAGTAGTACTCTCAATATTTGCCACAATTACATAAATGGACCTTGGCTATGATGCACATAGGTGCCTTTGGTGTGATACGACAGTATGTGTTAAAGTTGCTAAGTGATACATGAAAAATCAGAAAATAAACTAATAGGTTTGTGACCACTGAACACAAGATCAACATTGAGAATCACTCAAAGCACTACACACTTGAAATGAACGTGGGTTAGGATATCTGGGTCAGTCTTGAGTACCATTGACGTGCTGTACAAAATACTATTCAATTCTAAGTGTGACCATCAAACAGATTATTTGACCTTTAGAATATACACAAACCATTGGTATACTTGGGTTACAAGGACCATTTAAACTAATACTACTTCCAGTGTACTCCTTTGTCTGTTATACACGAAAGTATGAAACTAAACAAATAGATAATATGGGACGAAATGATAAACAAATGTGACTTACGATCGACTGGTTTTCGGCATGAATGTAACACACAGAGAAGTAGGATTAGATAACGGCAGAAAATATCGGACATACGTACTACATAATCAGATAAAAAGAATTCAATAGACGACAGCAAATAATTAAGTGTTAATATTTAATCGAATGAAACACATCGATTATGCTTTTTACTCTTCAGTCGCAAACAATCAGTGTCTAAAGTGATATGGAGCCTTAGGTGAAATTATCTGGCATTCATAAGTAACTTTAGCTCGAACTACAAAATACTATTCAATTTTATATTGTTATCATCACACTAATTATTTGACAATAAAGTCAATATTAAAACAAATTGTTAAACGGGATACAAAATCCATTTGGACCTATACTTTGTCCAGTATACTTCTTCATCTCTCATACTAGATAAATACTCTCACATTTGGCAGCCATTGCATAAATGGACCTTGGCTATCATGCACATAGGTGCCAACAGGAATACAGAAATACGAATGAGATATTAGTTATGTGAAATGAAAACAAATGTGACTCACCCTCTGTTGTTTTTCGCAATGAATGTAACACACACAACATTTTGGTTATAATATTACATAAGAAAACATCAGTAATAAGCAGTCGATATTCAGCACCCAGTGAATCATTTGGCGGCAGCGAAGAATAAAATGTTTATAATCCATTGAATGAAGCACATGGATAATTCATTGGTACTTCTTATTCACATATGTAAATTATGCTACCGCAGCAAATAACCAAATTGGTTTGTAACCACAGAACGTCGGAACAATTTTGATGTTCTCTCAAAGCACTACCAAATTGAATTGACCGTCGTGAGTAGTGGGGCACAATGAGTGTCGCGAACAACATGGAGCCATGGGCGAGGATATTTCTGTCAGGGCTCATGATGTAAAAGAATACATTCAATTCTATATCGTTACCATCAAATTAATAACTTGACCATAAAGTCAATAGTTAATCAAGTTGCTAAATGAATAAAGAAACCATTTGGACCAATAGTACTTCAAGTACACTATTGAACATCAGTAATAAGCAGTCGATATTCAGCACCCAGTGAATCATTTGAAGGCAAAAAAGAATAAAATGTTTATAATTCATTGAATGAAGCACATGGATATTTTATTTGCTCTTCTCATTCACATATATGAATTATGCTACCGCAGCAAATAACCAAATTGGTCTGTAACCACAAAACGTCGAAACAATTTTGATGTTCTCTCAAAGCACTACCAAATTGAATTGACCGTCGTGAGTAGTGGGGCACAATGAGTGTCTTAAACAACAGGAAGCCATGGGCGAGTATTTTTCTGTCAGGGCTCATGATGTAAAAGAAACTATTCAATTCTATATCCTTACCATCAAACTAATAACTTGACCATAGAGTCAATAGTTAAACAAATTGCTAAATTGAATAAAGAAACCATTTGGACCACCAGCTCTTCAAGTACACTCCTTCTCTCATACTAAAGTAGTACTCTCAATGTTCGCCACAATTACATAAATGAACCTTGACTATGATGCACATAGGTGCCTACGGGAATACGTATATACGAATGAGATAAGAGTTATGTGAAATGAAAACAAATATGACTCACCTCCTGTTGTTTTTCGCAATGAATGTAACACATAACATTTTGGTTATAATATTACATCAGAGAACATAAGTAATACGCAGTCGATATTCAGCACCCAGTTAATCATTTGAAGGCAACAATGAATAAAATGTTTATAATTCATTGAATGAAGCACAAGGATAATTCATTGGCTATTCTCATTCTCAAATATCATTAATGATACCGCAGAAAATAACCAAATTGGTTTGTAACCACAGAACGTCGGAATAATTTTGATGTTCTCTCAAAGCACTACAAAATTGAATTGACCGTCGTGAGTAATGGGGCACAATGAGTGTCGGGAACAACATGGAGCCAAAGGCGAGGATATTTCTGTCCGGGCTCATGATGTAAAAGAAACTCTTCAATTATATATCGGTACCATCAAACTGATAACTTGACCATTAAGGCAATACTAAAACAAATTGCTAAATGGAATAAAGAAACCATTTGGACCAGTAGTACTTCAAGTACACTCCTTCTTCTCTCATACTAAAGTAGTACTTTTAATGTTTGCCGCAATAACATAAACGGACTTGGGCTATGATGCACATAGGTGCCTACAGGAATACGGAAATACGAATGAGATACGAGTTACGTGAGATGAAAGCAAATGTGACTCACCCTCTGTTGTTTTTCGCAATGAATGTAACACACATAACATTTTGGTTATAATATTACATCAGAGAACATAAGCAATACGCAGTCGATATTCAGCACCCAGTGAATCATTTGAAGGCAAAAAAGAATAAAATGTTTATAATTCATTGAATGAAGCACATGGATATTTCATTGGCACTTCTCATTCACATATATGAATTATGCTACCGCAGCAAATAACCAAATTGGTTTGTAACCACAGAACGTCGGAACAATTTTGATGTTCTCTCAAAGCACTACCAAATTGAATTGACCGTCGTGAGTAGTGGGACACAATTAGTGTCTTAAACAACATGGAGCCATGGACGAGGATATTTCTGTCAGGGCTCATGATGTAAAAGAAACTATTCAATTCTATATCCTTACCATCAAATTAATAACTTGACCATAAAGTCAATAGTTAAGTTGCTAAATGAATAAAGAAACCATTTGGACCAATAGTACTTCAAGTACACTATTGAACATCAGTAATAAGTAGTCGATATTCAGCACCCAGTGAATCATTTGAAGGCAAAAAAGAATAAAATGTTTATAATTCATTGAATGAAGCACATGGATATTTCATTGGCTCTTCTCATTCACATATATGAATTATGCTACCGCAGCAAATAACCAAATTTGTCTGTAACCACAAAACGTCGAAACAAATTTGATGTTCTCTCAAAGAACTACCAAATTGAATTGACCGTCGTGAGTAGTGGGGCACAATGAATGTCTTAAACAACATGGAGCCATGGGCGAGTATTTTCTGTCAGGGCTCATGATGTAAAAGAAAAACTATTCAATTCTATATCCTTACCATCAAACTGATAATTTGACCATAGAGTCAATAGTTAAACAAATTGCTAAATTGAATAAAGAGAAACCATTTGGACCAGCAGCACTTCAAGTACACTCCTTCTCTCATACTAAAGTAGTATTCTCAATGTTCGCCACAATTACATAAATGAACCTTGAATGCACATAGGTGCCTACGGGAATACGAATATATTAAGAGTTATGGAAAACAAATATGATCACCACATGTTGTTTTTCGCAATGAATAACACACATAACATTTTGGTTATAATATTACATCAGAGAACATCATAATACGCAGTCGATATTCAGCACCCAGTTATGTGAAAAAAGAAATAAAAAATTCATTGAATGAAGCACATGGATATTTCATTGGCACTTCTCATTCACATATATGAATTATGCTACCGCAGCAAATAACCAAATTGGTTTGTAACACAGAACGTCGGAACAATTTGATGTTCTCTCAAAGCACTACCAAATTGAATTACAGTAGTGGGACACAATTAGTGTCTTAAACAACATGGAGCCATGGACGAGGATATTTCTGTCAGGGCTCATGATGTAAAAGAAATATCAATTCTATATCCTTACCATCAAAAAACTGATAACTTAACCATAAAGTCAATACTTAAACATACTGCTAAAAATAAAGAAACCAAAATGTTCAAGTACACTCCTTCTCTGAATACTAAAGTAGTACTCTCAATGTTCGAATACATAAATGAACCTTGGCATGATGCACATTGCCTACGGAAATACGAATATATGAATGAGTTATGTGAAATGAAAACAAATATGACTCCGCACCTCCTTGTTGGTTTTTCAAATGTAACACACCAACATTTGGTTAATATTACATCAGAGAACATCACGGCAGTCGATATTCAGCAACCCAGTGAATCATTTGAAGGCAAAAAAGAATAAAATGTTTATAATTCATTGAATGAAGCACATGGATATTTCATTGGCACTTCTCATTCACATATATGAATTATGCTACCGCAGCAAATAACCAAATTGGTTTGTAACCACAGAACGTCGGAACAATTTTGATGTTCTCTCAAAGCACTACCAAATTGAATTGACCGTCGTGAGTAGTGGGACACAATTAGTGTCTTAAACAACATGGAGCCATGGACGAGGATATTTCTGTCAGGGCTCATGATGTAAAAGAAACTATTCAATTCTATATCCTTACCATCAAACTGATAACTTAACCATAAAGTCAATACTTAAACATACTGCTAAATGGGATAAAGAAACCATTTGGACCAACAGCACTTCAAGTACACTCCTTCTCTCATACTAAAGTAGTACTCTCAATGTTCGCCACAATTACATAAATGAACCTTGGCTATGATGCACATAGGTGCCTACGGAAATACGAATATATGAATGAGATAAGAGTTATGTGAAATGAAAACAAATATGACTCACCTCCTGTTGTTTTTCGCAATGAATGTAACACACATAACATTTTGGTTATAATATTACATCAGAGAACATCAGTAATACGCAGTCGATATTCAGCACCCAGTGAATCATTTGAAGGCAAAAAAGAATAAAATGTTTATAATTCATTGAATGAAGCACATGGATGATTCATTGGCACTTCTCATTCACATATATGAATTATGCTACCGCAGCAAATAACCAAATTGGTTTGTAACCACAGAACGTCGGAACAATTTTGATGTTCTCTCAAAGCACTACCAAATTGAATTGACCGTCGTGAGTAGTGGGGCACAATGAGTGTCTTAAACAACATGGAGCCATGGGCGAGGATATTTCTGTCAGGGCTCATGATGTAAAAGAAACTATTCAATTCTATATCCTTACCATCAAACTGATAACTTGACCATAAAGTCAATACTTCTAAATGGGATAAAGAAACAGGACCAATAGTACTTCATGTACACTCCTTCTTCTCTCATACTTACGTAGTATTCTCAATGTTTGCCACATTACATAAATGACCTGGATTATGATGCACATAGGTGTGCCTACAGGAATACGGAAATACGAAATGAGATAAGAGTTATGTGAATAAAAAACAAATGTGACTCACCGGCTGTTGTTTTTCGCAATAAATGTAACACACATAAATTTGTGGTTATATATTACATCAGAGAACATCAGTAATAACCAGTCAATATTCAGCACACAGTGAATCATTTGACGGCATGAAAAGAATAACATGTTTATAATTCATTGAATGAAGCACATGGATAACTTCATTGGCACTTCTCATTCATAATATATAAATTATGCTACCGCAGCAAATAACCGAATTGGTTTGTACCACAAAACGTCGGAACAATTTTGATGTTCTCTCAAAGCACTACAAAATTGAATTGACCTTCGTGAGTAGTGGGGCACAATGTGTCTTAAACAACATGGAGCCATGGGCAAGGATATTTCGGTAAGCTCATGATGTAAAAAAAACTATTCAATTCTATATCGTTTACCATCAAACTGATAATTTGACCATAAAGTCAATACTAAACCAAATTGCTAAATGGGATAAAGAAACCATTTGGACCAATAGTACTTCAAGTACACTCCTTCTTCTCATCATACTTACGTAGTATTCTCAATGTTTGCCACACAATACATAAATGGACCTGGATTATGATGCACATAGGTGCCTACGGAATACGAAATACGAATGAGATAAGAGTGATGTGAAATGAAAACAAATGTGACTCACCGGCTGTTGTTTTTCGCAATGAATGTAACACACACAAAATTTTTGGTATAAATATTACATCAGAGAAATCATCAATAATAACCAGTCGATATTCAGCACCCAGTGAATCATTTGACGGCAAAAACATATGACAATGTTTATAATTCATTGAATGAAGCACATGGATAATTCATTGGCACTTCTCATTCACATATATAAATTATGCTACCGCAGCAAATAACCAAATTGGTTGGTAACCACAGAAACGTCGGAACAATTTTGATGTTCTCTCAAAGCACTACAAAATTGAATTGACCGTCGTGAGTAGTGGGGCACAATGTGACTTAAACAACATGGAGCCATGGGCAAGGATATTTCGGTAAGGCTCATGATGTAAAAGAAACTATTCAATTCTATATCGTTACCATCAAACTGATAACTTGACCATAAAGTCAATACTTAAACAAATTGCTAAATGGGATAAAGAAACAATTTGGACCAATAGTACTTCAAGTACACTCCTTCTCTCATGCTTACGTAGTATTCTCAATGTTTGCCACAATTACATAAATGGACCTGGATTATGATGCACATAGGTGCCTACAGGAATACGGTAATACGAATGAGATAAGAGTGATGTGAAATAAAAACAAATGTGACTCACCGGCTGTTGTTTTTCGCAATAAATGTAACACACATAAAATTGTGGTTATAATATTACATCAGAGAAAATCAGTAATAACCAGTCAATAATCAGCACCCAGTGAATCATTTGACGGCATGAAACATAAAACATGTTTATAATTCATTGAATGAAGCACATGGATAACTCATTGGTACATCTCATTCATATATATAAATTATGCTACCGCAGCAAATAACCAAATTGGTTGGTAACCACAAACGTCGGAACAATTTTGATGTTCTCTCAAAGCACTATAAAATTAAATTGACCTTCGTGAGTAGTGGGGCACAATGTGACTTAAACAACATGGAGCCATGGGCAAGGATATTTCGGTAAGGCTCATGATGTAAAAAAAAATTATCCAATTCTATATCGTTACCATCAAACTGATAACATGACCATAAAGTCAATACTAAAACAAATTGCTAAATGGGATAAAGAAACAATTTGGACCAATAGTACTTCAAGTACACTCCTTCTTCTCTCATACTTACGTAGTATTCTCAATGTTTGCCACATTTACATAAATGGACCTGGATTATGATGCACATAGGTGCCTACAGGAATACGGTAATACGAATGAGATAAGAGTGATGTGAAATAAAAACAAATGTGACTCACCGGCTGTTGTTTTTCGCAATAAATGTAACACACATAAAATTATGGTTATAATATTACATCAGAGAAAATCAGTAATAACCAGTCAATAATCAGCACACAGTGAATCATTTGACGGCATGAAACATATGACATGTTTATAATTCATTGAATGAAGCACATGGATAACTCATTGGTACTTCTCATTCATAATATAAATTATGCTACCGCAGCAAATAACGAATTGGTTTGTATCCACAAAACGTCGGAGCAATTTTGATGTTCTCTCGAAACACTACAAAAGTTGAATTAACTGTCGTGAGTAGTGGGGCACAATGTGACTTAAACAACATGGAGCCATGGGCAAGGATATTTCGGTAAGGCTCATGATGTAAAAAAAACAATTCAATTCTATATCGTTACCATCAAACTGATAAGTTGACCATAAAGTCAATACTAAAACAAATTGCTAAATGGGATAAAGAAACAATTTGGACCAATAGTACTTCAAGTACACTCCTTCTTCTCTCATACTTAAGTAGTACTCTCAATGTTTGCCACAATTACATAAATGGACCTGGATTATGATGCACATAGGTGCCTACAGGAATACGGTAATACGAATGAGATAAGAGTGATGTGAAATAAAAACAAATGTGACTCACCGGCTGTTGTTTTTCGCAATAAATGTAACACACATAAAAAAATGGTGGTAATATATTACATCAGAGAAATCAGTAAATAACCAGTCAATAATCAGCACACAGTGAATCATTTGACGGCATGAAACATATGAACATGTTTATAATTCATTGAATGAAGCACATGGATAATTCATTGGTACTTCTCATTCACATATATAAATTATGCTACCGCAGCAAATAACCAAATTGGTTGGTAACCACAGGAACGTCGGAACAATTTTGATGTTCTCTCAAAGCACTACAAAATTGAATTGACCTTCGTGAGTAGTGGGGCACAATGTGACTTAAACAACATGGAGCCATGGGCAAGGATATTTCGGTAAGGCTCATGATGTAAAAAAACAATATCCAATTCTATATCGTTACCATCAAACTGATAACTTGACCATAAAGTCAATACTAAAACAAATTGCTAAATGGGATAAAGAAACAATTTGGACCAATAGTACTTCAAGTACACTCCTTCTTCTCTCATACTTACGTAGTATTCTCAATGTTTGCCACAATTACATAAATGGACCTGGATTATGATGCACATAGGTGCCTACAGGAATACGGTAATACGAATGAGATAAGAGTGATGTGAAATAAAAACAAATGTGACTCACCGGCTGTTGTTTTTCGCAATAAATGTAACACACATAACATTTTGGTTATAATATTACATCAGAGAAACATCAGTAATACGCAGTCGATATTCAGCACCCAGTGAATCATTTGACGGCAACAAAGAATAAAATGTTTATAATTCATTGAATGAAGCACATGGATAATTCATTGGCTACTTCTCATTCACATATATGAATTATGCTACCGCAGCAAATAACCAAATTGGTTTGTAACCACAGAACGTCGGAACAATTTTGATGTTCTCTCAAAACACTACAAAATTGAATTGACCGTCGTGAGTAGTGGGGCACAATGAGTGTCTTAAACAACATGGAGCCATGGGCGAGGATATTTCTGTCAGGCTCATGATGTAAAAGAAACTATCAATTATATATCGGTACCATCAAACTGATAACTTGACCATAAAGTCAATACTAAAACAAATTGCTAAATGGAATAAAGAAACCATTTGGACCAATAGTACTTCAAGTACACTCCTTCTCTCATACTAAAGTAGTACTCTCAATGTTTGCCGCAATTACATAAATGGACCTTGGGCTATGATGCACATAGGTGCACTTCCAGTGTACTCCTTTGTCTGTTATACACGAAAGTATAAAACTAAACAAATAGATAATATGGGACGAAATGATAAACAAATGTGACTTACGATCGACTGGTTTTCGGCATGAATGTAACACACAGAAAAGTAGGATTAGATAACGGCAGAAAATATCGGACATACGTACTACATAATCAGAAAAAAAGAATTCAATAGACGACAGCAAATAATTAAGTGTTAATATTTAATCGAATGAAACACATCGATTATGCTTTTTACTCTTCAGTCGCAAACAATCAGTGTCTAAAGTGATATGGAGCCTTAGGTGAAAATTATCTGGCATTCATAAGTAACTTTAGCTCGAACTTCAAAATACTATTCAATTTTATATTGTTATCATCACACTAATTATTTGACAATAAAGTCAATATTAAAACACAAATTGTTAAACGGGATACAAAATCCATTTGGACCTATACTTCGTCCAGTATACTTCTTCATCTCTC